>SJJU01070289.1:0-14916 GCA_012932125.1 Conopomorpha cramerella
AAGGCAGCGCATGCAGCGCATCGGGCGTCCCTCTAATAAAGTCACTCTGGCCCTGGACCAGCCCACGGGCAAATGACCCGCCCGGCCCAGGGCCTTGGCCGCCGCGACAGGGCAGCGGACCCAAACGGTCCGGGAGCGGCCTCTGACGGCCGCCTCCGCGGTGCGCCCCACCGTGATGGAGACGGGGGCGCAGCCACCTGCCGCAGCCACAGCGGCGACGATCTCATCTGCCGTCACCGAGTCGTCCAGGTCCGCCAAGCGCAGCTCCGCACACTTGACGGGCCTGGACACCCTCACCACCTCCGGGGACAGCACCTCCCGGAGGCGGCCGACCAAGGCGTCCGCCTTGGCCACTATCTCTTCGGCGGTGCCGGGGAGCTCTAGAAGCCGCCCCCCGGCCCTCGCCCGGCGGAATCGCAGATCGTAAATGCCGAGGCTCGCGAGCGATATTTTGTCGCGAGCCTCGGTCAATATCTTAATCCACGTGTCGCCCTCCTCCTCCACGCCCGGCACGAGGCTCAGTGACACTGCCACTGTGCGCGGGACGCGGAGGGATCCTGGGGCGACGCCTTTGCCCTTTTTGGCCTTGGGTGGCGGGGCAGCTGCCTTCTTCGGCTTCGGTGGAGGTGGCGGCGGCTTGGCGCCCGAGCGCTTGCCGCGCTTGACCACCTCCACCCATGGCACTTCCGGTGTGGACTGCGGCATGCTGGCAGCCGGGACCGACGGTCCAGGCTGCGGGGAAGACCCAGTCGGTGCGGGGCCCGGGGTTGGGCGGGGGGCAGAAGGTTTGCCCTTGCCCTTCCCCTTCCCCTTCCCCTTCTGCGGCTGAGGCCCGGTGTGGGCGACAGCGCTTGCCGCTGCAGCCTGGACGTCGGCTGCCAGCGGCGGACGGACCCGTTTGGCCGGTAGAAGGCGCTCCTCGAGCGCCTCCAGCCGGGCATTCATGATGGACCCGCACTGGGCGACGACTGAGCGCGTCAGCTCCTCCAGTGCGGGTCTACTCGGCTCTTGCGCGGGTTCCTGCGCGGGGGCCCTGGGGCCGGTCTCTGTCGGCCCCGCCTTCAGGCGGAGCTCTTGAAGTTGGGACAAGACTGCCGCCTTGTCCGCCTTCTCCCGCTCGAGCTCCGCCTGGAGGGACCGGTTCGCGCTAAACAGGATGCGCACCTCTTCCGTAGGGGTGCGCATGGCGAATTCTTCCAGGGCCCCCTGAAGGAGTGCCGCCGCGTCCTTGAGGGCCTTTACGAAAGTGCCCTTCAAGTTGCCCGATCTGGCGGCAACGTCGAGGATAACCCCCACGTTCTCCTCCACCCTCTGGTGGAGGTCGGCGGAGGTCATCTCGCCGGGTGCCGCCGCTCGGGCTTCTCTCCGGGCACTCGGTGGGGCCCTTTCGCGCTTCTGCTGCGCGGAGACAACAACTGGGGGGGGGGTCAGGGAGGCCTCTTTTGCGAGGGCCTCCCTTCGGGCGGCCTGGGCCTCGGCGCGAGCCTTGCCCAGGCCGATGTACTCCCCGTGGGTGGGGGGCCGCCCTCTTCCTCTCTTTGGGGGCTCCGCCGGCGCTTCCTCCTCCTCACCCTGGCTGGTCTCCAGGTCCGAGACTTGGACCGAGACAGAGGAGGGGGCGCGCGCGCGCTTGCGCCGCGCCTTGCCAGGCTCCGGGGCAGACTCCCCGGAGTCGAAGGACATAACGTCGCTACCCGCGTCGCTCGAGACGTCGTCGGAGTCTCTGAGCGCACGCTGTGCTTGGGTAGCACATTTAACACCGTGGGGCCCCAAAACCCCACGGCGCCGGTGGCTAACCGGGTCGTATGGCCGATTCGCGCTAGGCGCGGAATGGTGGCTTGCCCCCCCCCGTATCACGGGGGCAGACCACCCCTTGCGGGGTGGTGTGGGATTCCCCGTCCTTGCGGACGGGACCCACCCGGGGAATCGAATCTGTGTTTTTACCAACCATTATAACTGTTCCTACAGTGACCGCTGTAGGACCGGGTCCGCTAGTGACAGCTGTGCCCTGCTGCCGCTCCGGAGAGCATCCACACGCCACGGTTTCCCAGCGTGTGGAAGTGGGGATTTTTTATAGAGGTTGACTCCTCGCAGTCCGGACGTTGTCGACCAGACCCTCGGTCCCTGGGGAGGAATCCCACAGGGGTTACGATGTGTGACAGGGCGGACGGGACTCCGAAGGCCCTGTCATTGCCGCTCCAGGGGAGCCCTCTGATAGAGCAGAGGGGGCCCGGAGCGACGATGGTGTCAGATTCTCGGCCGTCAGAATGGCATGGGCCCCCAGCGCGAGCCGACGACTGATGCACATTCTGCCGTTGCCCAGGGTGCGCCGGCCCGACTGCTAAAGGGCTACCCCCGCGAGGAGGTACCCAATAACAGTCAGGCACACGAGGAGGCGATCTGACTTCGCACCCCAACCTAACCTTTTTTTTTTTTTTTTTTTTTTTTTTTTTTTTTTTTTTTTTTTTTTTTTTTTTTGTTGACGGGGGGAAATCCCTTCGGATACCCCGTCGTCTGCGGGGGAGACGACGGGGTTATGTGGTGATTCCACTAAAACCCCCCGGTGACTTCTCGGCGCGAAAGAGCCGGTGCCCCCGGAACACCCTAGAGCACAACTTCAGGGGGACACCGGCCGCGCAGGGCCCGCTGTAAAGAGGCGGGCCCGCTACCCTGCGGGGAGGGGCTTGTGGCCCTCCCCGCGAAAACTCAAAAGTGAGGCGACGGTGCCGAAGTCACGTGGCACCGTCGCCCTCAATGGGGAGGTCGGTGGAGTTCGCGCGCAGGCCCCCGCCTTGCGCGCGACCGACCCCCCAGTGCCCTTTTAGTCGCCTCTTACGACAGGCAAGGGAGAAACCGCAGCCCTATTCTTACGCCCGGAACTGCAGGGCTTCCGCGGCGGTCACTCGGTCTGACCGCCGCGGCGACGCACCCGGGGCGGGTCCGCCGCTGTCGCCTCTTCTTGGGCCTCCATTGGTACGGAGGCCCCTGATCTCGGCGCTGGTGTCGGGGCCACAGGGCCCATCCTCTTCGGGGCCCGTCGCTGGGCCCTCCGGCTGCCACTGTTGCCCAGTGGGGCCGCCGCCGCGCACGACTTTGCCCCCACTCTGTGGCCGGCGGGCTTATTGGCCGCGGCACAGAGGGGGCAGTGAGCCTCCGACGCGCTGCATGCGCGCACTTTGTGGCCGGGCTGACCGCACCTGAAGCAGTGGTCGGTGCGGTCGACGGGCGACGTGCACGTCGCCCGTGCGTGGCCCGGCTGGAGGCAGCGCATGCAGCGCATCGGCCTCCCCTCGAGGATAGTAACGCGGGCCCTGGACCAGCCCACGGACAAGTAGCCCGACCGGCCCAGGGCCTTGGCCGCCGCCACCGGGCAGCGGACCCACACGGTCCGAGAGGGACCATTTTTCACCTCCGTGATGCGCCCCACGGTGACGGAGGTGGGGGCGCAGCCACTCGTCGCGGCCACGGCAGCGACGACGTCCTCGGACGTGACTGAGTCGTCCAGGTCCGCAAGGCGCATCTCTGCGCACTTGGCGGGCCTGGACACCCTCCCCACGTCCGCGGGGAGGACCTCTCGCAGACGGACCGCCAGGGCGTCCGCCTTGGCGGCGGTTTCGTCAGCGGTTCCGGGGAGCTCCAGGAGCCGCCCCCCGGTTCGCGCATGACGAAACCGCATTTCCGTGATGCCGAGGCTCGCGAGAGAGATCTTCTCGCGAGCCTCGGACAGGATGAGGGACCATGTGTCGCCCTCCTCCTCCCCGCCCGGCACGAGGCTCAGTGAGACCGCCACTGTGCGCGGGACGCGGAGGGACGCCGGGGCGACACCCTTCTTCTTTTTAGTGGCCTTGGGCGGCGGCGCAACCGTCTTCGGCTTCCTCTTGGGCTTTGGGGGAGGTGGCGGCTTGGCGCCCGAGCGCTTGCCGCGCTTGACTACCTCCACCCATGGCGTTTTCGGGGCAGCCGGGACCGACGGTCCAGGCTGCGGGGACGGAGCAACTGGTGCGGGGATCGGGGTTGGGTGAGGGGCAGAGGACTTGCCCTTCCCCTTCCCCCTCCCCTTCCCCTTCTCTTTCTGTAGATTAGGCCCGGAGTGGGGAGCAGCGCCCACCGCTGCCGCCCTGGCGTCTGCCGCTAGCGGCGGGCGCGTCGCCTTGGCCGGTAGGAGGCGCTCTTCCCGCGCCTCCAGCCGCGCGTTCATTATGGACCCGCACTGGACGATGATGGAGCGTGTGAGCTCCTCCAGTGCGGGTCTGTCGAGTCCAGGCGGGGGGGCCGTGGCCATGGAGCGGGTCTTCAGTGTCTGTACCTCCAGGCGGAGCTCCTGCAGCTGGACCAGGATCGCGGCCTTGTCGGCCTTCTCCCGGTCCAGCTCCGCCTGCAGGGTCCGCCGGGCCCGCTCCATGACGCGCACCTCCTCGGTTGGGGAGCGCGTTGCGTACACCTCAAGGGCCCCCAGCAGGAAGCCCGCCGCATCCTTAAGGGCCTTCTGGAAGGTGCCCTTAAGGTTGCTTGATTTTGCGGCAACATCGAAAATGACCTGCACGCTCTCCTCCACCTTATGGTGGAGGTCGGCGGAGGTCATCCCGGCGGGTGCCGCTCGGGCTTCCTTAAGGGCACTCGGCGAGGCCCTTTCCCGCTTGGGGATGGCGGGGATCTCGCGATCGAAATGCGCGATTTCGAAGGCCCTTCGGGCGGCTTGGGCCTCGGCGCGGGCTTTGCCCACGCCGATGTATTCGCCCGTCGTCGGGGGCCGCCCTCTCCCGCGTTTGGGAGGCGCCTGCGGTGGCTCTGCAGGCGCATCCTCCTCTTCCTGGCTGCTGTCGTGCTCAGGAGGCTGTGTCACGACAGCAGACAGGGGGCGCGCCCTCTTACGGTGCATGGCCTCTGAGGTGGAGCCCCCAGATTCCACCACCATAGCCGTCGTTTCCGGCTCCGAGGCAACGGAGCTGGCACACCACGACGTCTCACCGTCGCCGCTGATATCGTCGCTATCATCAACGACGCCAGCGGATGTGCTTTGGGTAGCACATTTCCCACCGTGGGGCCCCAAAACCCCACGGCGCCGGTGGCTAGCCGGGTCATTCAGCCGGGCTGCGCTGGGCGCAGAATGGCGGTTTGCCCCCCCCCGTATCACTGGGGCAGACCACCCCTTGCGGGGTGGTGTGGGATTCCCCGTCCTTGCGGACGGGACCCACCCGGGGAATATTACGTGTGTTGCGACCAGCCATTATACATGTTTCCTACAGTGACCGCTGTAGGACCGGGTCCGCTAGTGACAGCTGTGCCCTGCTGCAGCTCCGGAGAGCATCCACACGCCACGGTTTCCCAGCGTGTGGAATTGGGGATTTTTTATAGAGGTTGACTCATCGCAGTCCGGACGTTGTCGACCAGACCCTCGGTCCCTGGGGAGGAATCCCACAGGGGTTACGATGTGTGGCAGGGCGGACGGGACTCCGAAGGCCCTGTCCTTGCCGCTCCAGGGGAGCCCTCTGATAGAGCAGAGGGGGCCGGGAGCGACGATGGTGTCAGATTCTCGGCCGTCAGAATGGCATGGGCCGCCAGCGCGAGCCGACGACTGATGCCCATTCTGCCGTTGCCCAGGGTGCGCCGGCCCGACTGCTAAAGGGCTACCCCCGCGAGGAGGTACCCAATAACAGTCAGGCACACGAGGAGGCGATCTGACTTCGCCCCCCAACCTAACCTAACCTTTTTTTTTTTTTTTGTTGACGGGGGGAAATCCCTTCGGATACCCCGTCGTCTGCGGGGGAGACGACGGGGTTATGTGGTGATTCCACTAAAACCCCCCGGTGACTTCTCTGCGCGAAAGAGCCGGTGCCCCCGGAACACCCTAGAGCAAAACTTCAGGGGGACACCGGCCGCGCAGGGCCCGCTGTAAAGAGGCGGGCCCGCTACCCTGCGGGGAGGGGCTTGTGGCCCTCCCCGCGAAATACTCAAAAAGTGAGGCGACGGTGCCGAAGTCACGTGGCACCGTCGCCCTCGATGGGGAGGTCGGTGGAGTTCGCGCGCAGGCCCCCGCCTTGCGCGCGACCGACCCCCCAGTGCCCTTATAGTCGCCTCTTACGACAGGCAAGGGAGAACCGCAGCCCTATTCTTACGCCCGGAACTGCAGGGCTTCCGCGGCGGTCACTCGGTCTGACCGCCGCGGCGACGCGCCCGAGGCGGGTCCGCCGCTGTCGCCTCTTCTTGGGCCTCCATGGGTATGGAGGCCCCTGATCTCGGCGCTGGTGTCGGGGCCACAGGGCCCATCTTCTTCCTGGCCCCTCGCAGTGGGGCCGCCGCCGCGCACGACTTTGCCCCCACTCTGTGGCCGGCGGGCTTATTGGCCGCGGCACACAGGGGGCAGTGAGCCTCCGATGCGCTGCATGCGCGCACCTTGTGGCCGGGTTGACCGCACCTGAAGCAGTGGTCGGTGCGGTCGACGGGCGACGTGCACGTCGCCCGTGCGTGGCCCGGCTGGAGTCAGCGCATGCAGCGCATCGGCCTCCCCTCGAGGATGGTCACGCGGGCCCTGGACCAGCCCACGGACAAGTAGCCCGCCCGGCCCAGGGCCTTGGCCGCCGCCACCGGGCAGCGGACCCACACGGTCCGAGAGGGACCATTTTTCGCCTCTGTGATGCGCCCCACGGTGACGGAGGCGGGGGCGCAGCCACTCGTCGCGGCCACGGCAGTGACGACGTCCTCGGACGTGACTGAGTCGTCCAGGTCCGCAAGGCGCATCTCTGCGCACTTGGCGGGCCTGGACACCCTCACCACGTCCGCGGGGAGGACCTCTCGCAGACGGACCGCCAGGGCGTCCGCCTTGGCGGCGGTTTCGTCAGCGGTTCCGGGGAGCTCCAGGAGCCGCGCCCCGGTTTGCGCACGACGAAACCGCATTTCCATGATGCCGAGGCTCGCGAGAGAGATCTTCTCGCGAGCCTCGGACAGGATTAGGGACCATGTGTCGCCCTCCTCCCCCACGCCCGGCACGAGGCTCAGTGAGACCGCCACTGTGCGCGGGACGCGGAGGGACGCCGGGGCGACACCCTTCTTCTTTTTAGTGGCCTTGGGCGGCGGCGCAACCGCCTTCGGCTTCCGCTTGGGCTTTGGGGGAGGTGGCGGCTTGGCGCCCGAGCGCTTGCCGCGCTTGACTACCTCCACCCATGGCGTTTCCGGAGCAGCCGGGACCGACGGTCCAGGCTGCGGCGACGGAGCAACTGGTGCGGGGATCGGGGTTGGGCGAGGGGCAGAGGACTTGCCCTTCCCCTTCCCCTTCCCCTTATGAAGCTGAGGCCCGGAGTGGGGAGCAGCGCTCACCGCTGCCGCCCTGGCGTCTGCCGCTAGCGGCGGGCGCGTCGCCTTGGCCGGTAGGAGGCGCTCTTCCAGCGCCTCCAGCCGCGCGTTCATTATGGACCCGCACTGGACGATGATGGAGCGTGTGAGCTCCTCCAGTGCGGGTCTGTCGAGTCCAGGTGGGGGGGGCCGTGGCCATGGAGCCGGTCTTCAGCGTCTGTACCTCCAGGCGGAGCTCCTGCAGCTGGACCAGGATCGCGGCCTTGTCGGCCTTCTCCCGGTCCAGCTCAGCCTGAAGGGTCCGCCGGGCCCGCTCCATGACGCGCACCTCATCAGTGGGGGTACGCGTCGCGTATTCCTCCAGGGCTTCCAGCAGGAAGCCCGCCGCGTCCTTGAGGGCCCTCTGGAAGGTGCCCTTAAGGTTGCCCGATTTTGTGGCAACGTCAAAGATGACCTGCACGTTCTCCTCCACCTTATGGTGGAGGTCGGCGGAGGTCATCCCGGCGGGTTCCGCTCGGGCTTCCTTAAGGGCACTCTGCGGGGCCCTCTCGCGTTTAACGCTTACAACCGGGTTGGGGGGCGGGGAGGCCTCTTTTGCGAGGGCCTCCCTTCGGGCGGCCTGGGCCACGGCGCGAGCCTTGCCCAGGCCGATGTACTCCCCGTGGGTGGGGGGCCGCCCTCTTCCTCGCTTTGGGAGCTCTGCCGGCGCCTCCTCCTCCTCCCCATGGCTTGTCTCCAGGTCCGAGAGATGGACCGAGACAGAGGAGGGGGCGCGCGCGCGCTTGCGCCGCGCCTTGCCAGGCTCCGGAGCGGACTCGCTCCCCGCGTCACTCGATACGTCGTCCGAGTCACGCTGTGCTTGGGTAGCACATTTAACACCGTGGGGCCCCAAAACCCCACGGCGCCGGTGGCTAGCCGGGTCGTTCGGCCGATGTGCGCCAGGCGCACAATGGTGGTTTGCCCCCCCCGTACACTGGGGGCAGACCACCCCTTGCGGGGTGGTGTGGGATTCCCCGTCCTTGCGGACGGGACCCCCCCGGGGAATAATACGTGTGTTGCGACCAGCCATTGTACATGTTTCCTACAGTGACCGCTGTAGGACCGGGTCCGCTAGTGACAGCTGTGCCCTGCTGCCGCTCCGGAGAGCATCCACACGCCGCGGTTTCCCAGCGTGTGGAATTGGGGATTTTTTATAGAGGTTGACTCCTCGCAGTCCGGACGTTGTCGACCAGACCCTCGGTCCCTGGGGAGGAATCCCACAGGGGTTACGATGTGTGACAGGGCGGACGGGACTCCGAAGGCCCTGTCCTTGCCGCTCCAGGGGAGCCCTCTGATAGAGCAGAGGGGGCCCGGAGCGACGATGGTGTCAGATTCTCGGCCGTCAGAATGGGCCGCCAGCGCGAGCCGACGACTGATGCACATTCTGCCGTTGCCCAGGGTGCGCCGGCCCGACTGCTAAAGGGCTACCCCCGCGAGGAGGTACCCAATAACAGTCAGGCACACGAGGAGGCGATCTGACTTCGCACCCCACCTAACCTAACCTTTTTTTTTTTTTTTTTTTTTTTTTTTTTTTTTTTTTTTTTTTTTTTTTTTTTTTTTTTTTTTTTTTTGTTGACGGGGGGAAATCCCTTCGGATACCCCGTCGCCTGCGGGGGAGACGACGGGGTTATGTGGTGATTCCACTAAAACCCCCCGGTGACTTCTCTGCGCGAAAGTGCCGGTGCCCCCGGAACACCCTAGAGCACAACTTCAGGGGGACACCGGCCGCGCAGGGCCCGCTGTAAAGAGGCGGGCCCGCTACCCTGCGGGGAGGGACTTGTGGCCCTCCCCGCGAAAGACTCAAAAAGTGAGGCGACGGTGCCGAAGTCACGTGGCACCGTCGCCCTCGATGGGGAGGTCGGTGGAGTTCGCGCGCAGGCCCCCGCCTTGCACGCGACCGACCCCCCAGTGCCAATTAGTCGCTTCCGCGGCGGTCACTGGCTACGACCGCCGCGGCGACGGACCGAGGCGGGTCCGCCGACGACCCCTCAGTCTGGGCCTCCATTGGCTCGGAGGCCCTGTCTCCTTCTGTGTTTGGGGCCGGAGGGCCCTTCTCCTTTCGGGCCCGTCTCTGGGCCCTCCGTCTGCTGCCGCGGCCCGGCTGCGGGGCCGCCACACAACTCTTTGCCCCCACCCTGTGGCCTGCGGGCTTGTTGGCCGCGGCACATAGGGGGCAGTGAGCCTCGGATGCGCTGCAGTCGCGCACCCTGTGGCCGGGCTGACCGCACCGGAAGCAGCGACCGGTGCGGTCCACGAGCGACGAGCACGTCGCCCGTGCGTGGCCCGGCTCAAGGCAGCGCATGCAGCGCATCGGGCGTCCCTCTAACAAAGTGACTCGGGCCCTGGACCAGCCCACGGGCAAGTGACCCGCCCGGCCCAGGGCCTTGGCCGCCGCGACGGGGCAGCGGACCCATACGGTCCGGGAGCGGCCTCTGACGGCCGCCTCCGCGGTGCGCCCCACCGTGATGGAGACGGGGGCGCAACCACCTGCCACAGCCACGGCGGCAACAATCTCCTCTGCTGTTACCGAGTCATCCAGGTCCGCCAAGCGCAGCTCCGCACACTTGACGGGCCTGGACACCCTCACCACCTCCGGGGACAGCTCCTCCCGGAGGCGGCCGACCAAGGCGTCCGCCTTGGCCACTATCTCTTCGGCGGTGCCGGGGAGCTCTAGAAGCCGCCCCCCGGCCCTCGCCCGGCGGAATCTCAGGTCATATATGCCGAGGCTCGCGAGCGATATTTTGTCGCGAGCCTCGGTGAGGATTTTAATCCACGTGTCGCCCTCCCCCTCCACGCCCGGCACGAGGCTCAGTGACACCGCCACTGTGCGCGGGACGCGGAGGGACGCCGGGGCGACACCCTTCCTCTTCTGGTTGGCCTTGGGCGGCGGCGCAACCGCCTTCGGCTTTTGCTTGGGCTTTGGTGGAGGTGGCGGCTTGGCGCCCGAGCGCTTGCCGCGCTTGACCACCTCCACCCATGGCGTTTCCGTGGTGGACTGCGGCACGCTGGCAGCCGGGACCGACGGTCCAGGCTGCGGGGAAGACCCAGTCGGTGCGGGGGTCGGGGTTGGGCGGGGGGCAGAAGGTTTGCCCTTCCCCTTCCCCTTCCCCTTACCCTTCTGCGGCTGAGGCCCGGTGTGGGCGACAGCGCTTGCCGCTGCAGCCTGGACGTCGGCTGCCAGCGGCGGACGGCCCCTCCTAGCCGGTAGGAGGCGCTCCTCGAGCGCCTCCAGCCGGGCGTTCATGATGGACCCGCACTGGGCGACGATTGAGCGCGTCAGCTCCTCCAGTGCGGGTTTCTCCACTATTTGCGCGGGTTGTTGCGCGAGGGCCCTGGGGCCGGTCTCTGTCGGCCCCGCCTTCAGGCGGAGCTCTTGGAGTTGGGACAAGACTGCCGCCTTGTCCGCCTTCTCCCGCTCGAGCTCCGCCTGGAGGGACCGGTTCGCCTTGAAAAGGATGCGCACCTCTTCTGTAGGGGTTCGCATGGCGAATTCCTCGAGGGCCCCCTGAAGGAGCCCCGCCGCGTCCTTGAGGGCCTTCACAAAAGTGCCCTTCAAGTTGCCCGACCTGGCGGCAACGTCGAGGATAACCCCCACATTCTCCTCCACCCTCTGGTGGAGGTCGGCGGAGGTCATCTCGCCGGGTGCCGCCAATCGGGCTTCTCTCAGGGCACTTGGTGGGGCCCTTTCGCGCTTCTGCTGCGCGGGAACAACTGGGGGGGTCAGGGAGGCCTCTGTAGCGAGGGCCTCCCTTCGGGCGGCCTGGGCCTCGGCGCGAGCCTTGCCCAGGCCGATGTACTCCCCGTGGGTGGGGGGCCGCCCTCTCCCTCGCTTTGGGTCCTCCGCCGGCGCTTCCTCCTCCTCCCCCTGGCTGCTCTCCAGGTCCGAGAGTTGGACCGAGAGAGAGGAGGGGGCGCGCGCGCGCTTGCGTCGGGCCTTGCCAGGCTCCGGAGCAGACTCGCTCCCCGCGTCACTCGAGACGTCGTCCGAGTCACGCTGTGCTTGGGTAGCACATTTAACACCGTGGGGCCCCAAAACCCCACGGCGCCGGTGGCTAGCCGGGTCGTTCAGCCGGGCTGCGCTGGGCGCAGAATGGCGGTTTGCCCCCCCCGTATCACTGGGGCAGACCCCCCCTTGCGGGGTGGTGTGGGATTCCCCGTCCTCGCGGACGGGACCCACCCGGGGAATACTACGTGTGTTGCGACCAGCCATTATACATGTTTCCTACAGTGTGCCGCTGTAGGACCGGGTCCGCTAGAGACAGCTGTGCCCTGCTGCCGCTCCGGAGAGCATCCACACGCCACGGTTTCCCAGCGTGTGGAATTGGGGATTTTTCATAGAGGTTGACTCCTCGCAGTCCGGACGTTGTCGACCAGACCCTCGGTCCCTGGGGAGGAATCCCACAGGGGTTACGATGTGTGACAGGGCGGACGGGACTCCGAAGGCCCTGTCCTTGCCGCTCCAGGGGAGCCCTCTGATAGAGCAGAGGGGGCCCGGAGCGACGATGGTGTCAGATTCTCGGCCGTCAGAATGGGCCGCCAGCGCGAGCCGACGACTGATGCACATTCTGCCGTTGCCCAGGGTGCGCCGGCCCGACTGCTAAAGGGCTACCCCCGCGAGGAGGTACCCAATAACAGTCAGGCACACGAGGAGGCGATCTGACTTCGCACCCCACCTAACCTAACCTTTTTTTTTTTTTTTTTTTTTTTTTTTTTTTTTTTTTTTTTTTTTTTTTTTTTTTTTTTTTTTTTTTTGTTGACGGGGGGAAATCCCTTCGGATACCCCGTCGTCTGCGGGGGAGACGACGGGGTTATGTGGTGGTTCCACTAAAACCCCCCGGTGACTTCTCTGCGCGAAAGAGCCGGTGCCCCCGGAACACCCTAGAGCACAACTTCAGGGGGACACCGGCCGCGCAGGGCCCGCTGTAAAGAGGCGGGCCCGCTACCCTGCGGGGAGGGGCTTGTGGCCCTCCCCGCAAAAGACTCAAAAGTGAGGCGACGGTGCCGAAGTCACGTGGCACCGTCGCCCTCGATGGGGAGGTCGGTGGAGTTCGCGCGCAGGCCCCCGCCTTGCACGCGACCGACCCCCCAGTGCCCCTTTAGTCGCTTCCGCGGCGGTCACTGGCTACGACCGCCGCGGCGACGGACCGAGGCGGGTCCGCCGACGACCCCTCAGTCTGGGCCTCCATTGGCTCCGAGGCCCTGTCTCCTTCTGTGTTTGGGGCCGGAGGGCCCTTCTCCTTTCGGGCCCGTCTCTGGGCCCTCCGTCTGCTGCCGCGGCCCGGCTGCGGAGCCGCCACACAGCTTTTCGCCCCCACCCTGTGGCCTGCGGGCTTGTTGGCCGCGGCACATAGGGGGCAGTGAGCTTCGGATGCGCTGCAGTCGCGCACCCTGTGGCCGGGCTGACCGCACCGGAAGCAGTGACCGGTGCGGTCCACGAGCGACGAGAACGTCGCCCGTGCGTGGCCCGGCTCAAGGCAGCGCATGCAGCGCATCGGGCGTCCCTCAAGTAACGTGACTCGGGCCCTGGACCAGCCCACGGGCAGGTGACCCGCCCGGCCCAGGGCCTTGGCCGCCGCGACGGGGCAGCGGACCCATACGGTCCGGGAGCGGCCTCTGACGGCCGCCTCCGCGGTGCGCCCCACCGTGATGGAGACGGGGGCGCAACCACCTGTCGCAGCCACGGCGGCGACGATCTCCTCTGCCGTCACCGAGTCATCCAGGTCCGCCAAGCGCAGCTCCGCACACTTGACGGGCCTGGACACCCTCACCACCTCCGGGGACAGCTCCTCCCGGAGGCGGCCGGCCAAGGCGTCCACCTTGGCCACTATCTCTTCGGCGGTGCCGGGGAGCTCCAAAAGCCGCCCCCCGGCCCTCGCCCGGCGGAACCTTAAATCGTATATGCCGAGGCTCGCGAGCGATATTTTGTCGCGAGCCTCGGTGAGGATTTTAATCCACGTGTCGCCCTCCTCCTCCACGCCCGGCACGAGGCTCAGTGACACAGCCACTGTGCGTGGGACGCGGAGGGACGCCGGGGCGACACCCTTCCTCTTTGTGGTAGCCTTGGGCGGCGGCGCAACCGCCTTCGGCTTTTGCTTGGTCTTTGGGGGAGGTGGAGGCTTGGCGCCCGAGCGCTTGCCGCGCTTGACCACCTCCACCCATGGTATATCCGGGTTGGACTGCGGCATGCTGGCAGCCGGGACCGACGGTCCAGGCTGCGGGGAAGACCCAGTCGGTGCGGGGGTCGGGGTTGGGCGGGGGGCAGAAGGTTTGCCCTTCCCCTTCCCCTTACCCTTCTGCGGCTGAGGCCCGGTGTGGGCGACAGCGCTTGCCGCTGCAGCCTGGACGTCGGCTGCCAGCGGCGGACGGACCCTCCTAGCCGGTAGGAGGCGCTCCTCGAGCGCCTCCAGCCGGGCGGTCATGATGGACCCGCACTGGGCGACGATTGAGCGCGTCAGCTCCTCCAGTGCGGGTCTACTCGGCTCTTGCGCGGGTTCCTGCGCGGGGGCCCTGGGGCCGGTCTCGGTCGGCCCCGCCTTAAGGCGGAGCTCTTGAAGTTGGGCCAAGACGGCCGCCTTGTCTTCTTTCTCCCTCTGGAGCTCCGCCTGGAGGGACCGGTTCGCCTTGAAAAGGATGCGCGCCTCTTCTGTAGGGGTGCGCATAGCGAACTCTTCCAGGGCCCCCTGAAGGAGCCCCGCCGCGTCCTTGAGGGCCTTCACGAAAGTGCCCTTCAAGTTGCCCGATCTGGCGGCAACGTCGAGGATAACCCCCACGTTCTCCTCCCCCCTCTGGTGGAGGTCGGCGGAGGTCATCTCGCCGGGTGCCGCCGCTCGGGCTTCTCTCAGGGCACTTGGGGGGGCCCTTTCGCGCTTCTGCTGCGCGGGAACAACTGGGGGGGTCAGGGAGGCCTCTTTAGCGAGGGCCTCCCTTCGGGCTGCCTGGGCCTCGGCGCGAGCCTTGCCCAGGCCGATGTACTCCCCGTGGGTGGGGGGCCGCCCTCTCCCTCGCTTTGGAGCCTCCGCCGGCGCTTCCTCCTCCTCCCCCTGGCTGCTGTCCAGGTCCGAGAGTTGGACCGAGAGAGAGGAGGGGGCGCGCGCGCGCTTGCGTCGGGCCTTGCCAGGCTCCGGAGCGGACTCGCTCCCCGCGTCACTCGAAACGTCGCCCGAGTCACGCTGTGCTTGGGTAGCACATTTAACACCGTGGGGCCCCAAAACCCCACGGCGCCGGGGGCTAGCCGGGTCGTTCAGCCGGTGGGCGCATTGCGCCGAATGGTGGTTTGCCCCCCCCGTACACTGGGGGCAGACCACCCCTTGCGGGGTGGTGTGGGATTCCCCGTCCTTGCGGACGGGACCCACCCGGGGAATATCATCTGTGCGTGAACCAACCATTTTGAACGATTCCTACAGTGACCGCTGTAGGACCGGGGCCGCTAGTGACAGCTGTGCCCTGCTGCCGCTCCGGAGAGCATCCACACGCCTCGGTTTCCCAGCGTGTGGAATTGGGGATTTTTTATAGAGGTTGACTCCTCGCAGTCCGGACGTTGTCGACCAGACCCTCGGTCCCTGGGGAGGCATCCCACAGGGGTTACGA
>SJJU01070292.1:0-17878 GCA_012932125.1 Conopomorpha cramerella
AATATAATAAGAACGAGCATAGGATGGTGTGTTTACAACAGTCTTATAAAACTGACATACAACATAGTCTCTAAAGCTCTCAACACATTGTTGTAAAAAACGACCATTTTTAATTTGAGCTTTGTTACCTAAGATTTTATATAAAATGCAAAGGTCGAGAAATTTTAGTCACATGTGTAGCTCAGCTAGACCGAATCGCGAACAGACAATACTACACATAATTTAAATGTACTTTGCTATGGTAAGATTTACTATGAACGAAAAGGTCAATCTAAATAGGTCGTTTAATAACTGACACGTTTTCGTTTCATAAAACTTCGAGATTTTCTGCAAAAAAATATAAGAAAATGGAACATATTTTCCGCGAATGAGTCACTCGTTGGGATGAACTGAACATGATATAAATAGATGTTGTTTTGTTTCTTCGAATATTATAGCGCTAGGACATTAGACTATAGGAATACCTTAGGGATATTCCGGGCACACCGGGATTACAGAACGGTAATTTATCTATATCTTTCTTAACTCCTTATTAAGCTAAACTAGCGGCCTGCCCCGGCTTCGCATCGCACAAGTACAATGCTGATAACAAATAACCTAAATAAAAACACCTTCTTCTGGAATGTACATATTAAAAAAATCTCAATAAAATCCGATGTATAGATTTACCATACATAGGACAGACAGCGGAATGCAACTCTGTTTTACTATGTAATGATGTGGGCGAAGGGTCCATGTGATCCTAAGGCAGACATTAGACGATACGTTTTGATCTCAGTTTTACCACAGTCATGATTGTGATTGACGGATTTCCTATCGTCTAATATAGTAAATGATGTAATAGTAATTAATATTAGTAGTCATTCCATAAATCATGACTGATGGAATTGAATGACGCTTGCATGAGTGTCTAATGTCTGCCTAAGGTTCTATCTACCCCCTTTTGGGGATTACAGATGTGAGAATTTGTCTGTGTATGATTTACTTATCACCGAAGCCTTTGCAAAGACTATGTGGTCAGAACATAAAAAAAACATGATTAGTTTAGTGTCTATTCATTCGTTCTCGACATCATCGTTCACCAATCACATCTCGCCGTTCTGTGCCGTGAATAGTCTTACGTCATTCAATGCGATTGTGACAAAGCGAAGTAACGTTTGCTTGCCTTCTGTTCTTAAACTGTCTGGGGACTTCCTTTACTTCTGCCATGCGTTTATCCCGGTTGCCCAACTCGCTGACAAAAAAAAGCCCACTTAAAAACAGCCCCGTATAATGGGTGTCCGCTTCCAGGCTTTTGTTTTTTTTTTTCAGGGATAATTCCACCACCACCCAAGGCCTACCTGCCTCTCGGCGTACGGGCCATTCTCTGGAGACGCGCGCGTCTACTTGCTTTTACCTCTTTTCAACGCATACAATTTTTTGACTCCATACAAAATATATTTGTTTTGTTGCGTTATCCCGCTTCCAGGCTTGCTAAATTCTGCAATGGTTTGATAGCACCGAAGCTAGCAACTCCTTCAACTGCCTCAGGGATATAGTAACGAAAGAATTGGCTAGGCCGTCAACAAAACGGAGAAAAGAAGAGGTTACATACAAAAACACAGCTCAGGGGTTGAGCAGGCTAGGACTGTATGAATATCGCACATCTCTCTTCGCTTTGGTGGAGAGCCGGCTAATTCTTCCGAGGACACATCCCGCCTGCCGACGTAACAGATTACTGTTACGTCGGCAGGAAATTTAATAGAAATAAGAATTAACTTATTTCTATTAAATTGAGCGTCCGCGAATGTGTTAATAACATTAAAGCTTTCCGCTATCTCTCCCTATGTATGTCCTCCTTATATATTAAAGTGGGAAAGGGAAGTTACGTCGAGTCTTAACATCAGCGATCCCACAGTGCCTGAAGACAAAAGTCTTCAATCAGTGTCCTACCTGTAATGACATACGGAGCTGAGACGTGGACACTGACGGCACGGCTGGTCCACAAGCTCAAAGTCGCACAGCGAGCTATGGAAAGGGCTATGCTCGGCGTTTCTCTGAAGGATCGAATCAGAAATGAAGTGATCCGACAGAGAATCAAAGTCATCGACATAGCTCATCGTTTTAGCAAGCTGAAGTGGCAGTGGGCTGGCCATATTTGCCGTAGAACCGATAACCGTTGGGGAAAACGAGTTCTCGAGTGGAGGCCGCGTCTCGGCAAACGGAGTGTAGGACGCCCTCAGGCAAGGTGGACTGATGATATACGCAAGATGGCTGGCAGAAGCTGGATGCGAGAAGCCGAAAAACAGATCACAGTGGCGTGCAATTGGAGAGGCCTATGTCCAGCAGTGGACAAATATGGGCTGATGATGATGATGATATATTAAAGATATAAGATAGGATATACATAACTCAACGGATTTTCCAGAGTAAGGCGAAGCCGAGGCGGGCCGTTAGGAAATAATAATGTTGTTAAGTAATGCATTGTAGGAGTCGCCCAACAAAATGTTCTACCAATTTCACTGGGATAATATTACACATGCAACAGTATAGTGAAAGTCCCGAAGAGCGTATCCTGAGTCGGAGTGCATATCGCTTTCTCTATCATCTAGCATCGTTGAGAGCGGGAGAGCTAGATGAGAACGCGGTCATCGCTGGAGGTACCAGGCGTACATGACAAGGAGATTGTACAACAGGAAAATAAATCACGCGTCCATGACAACATGACCACACCCACCCTGTTAACAACAAATGACCTACTAAATAGCAACTTCCCGGGCACCCTTTGATGTTGATGCTGCCTTTGATGCTGTCATCGATAGGATGTTGTGTCACATGTCAAACATAAGACAATATCGCCTGTCGACATAAGACAGTATCAGCCGGGCCACTTTGGCCCTTATCTTCACGGATTTCTGTCGTCATCGGCAACCCTGTACGTTTAGACTTATCTCGAAGTGCCATGCCTGCTTTCTAATGACCATGTCAGAGTTCAAATACCTATAGGGTCCTACGCGGTACAACTATTCCCCAGTTACATCAAGCTCACCCTAACTTGTCATTTGTATCTCAAATACGGAATACCAGTTTCGAATAGAATTGTTATAACTTTGGTTTAAGTTACACCGAGTTTATTAGTTAGGGTGATATAGTTGTTTAAGATAACACCTGACCAAAGTCAGCTTCCTCCGGCGATGCAGAGATAAAAGCGTGCACTTTCATCGTCAGCGCGGGAATCTTTATAGTTGCTGGAACGAACCTCCTTTATTGGTATTACTGCTCTAGCACGGGCAATAGAAAGAGATAAGTCTACGCGTGTGTGCTAAGCGTATTGGTATCAGACCATATGCGCTGCCAATTTGGAGTTTTCTAAAAAAATAATCTATCAAAGATTGTGTAAAACGTAAGAGATGCAACTACTTTATTTTATGATCGTTCGTCTTTGTACCCGCTCTTTTATGAGATTTTTATTTTGTTAGAAAACTTCTCAAGCACCGGTTATTGTATCCCTTGGATCGTATTACCGATCCACCTCTATTTGTGCTGTGCAATGTCCTTGCCAACAGAAATTTGATGACTGACCCTGTAACTGAAAGGTTCTCGTTCCTGAACACGGGGACGCTGAGGAATTCTTAGTTAATCTTGAAACGGATGACAATCGAAATTACGAAAATACGTGAAGATTTGTAAAACGCCTGCATACACCGTAAACAATATAATTTAAGATTTCATGGTTTACCCCCAGCTATTCATGTTCACATTTACACATACCTACCACTTCAAAAACCTTCTTAACACGGTGGCGTAAAAAGTGTCAATAAAAACCCTCTGCCCCCATACCGCAGTCACTTTATTTCGTACCGCTCCTGTGTACTCGTGTAACGTAAAACTGTCTCCAATAAGGTACAAGCGAATTTGACCTTCTCTGTCACAGTGTTCCAAAGGCGTTTCGGGTCAGTTGTGCGTGTTTTATTTGCCATAGAAAAAGTTATTTCACCGAGATTATTGCTCGTTAAATCCGTTACGCTTTGGCTTTTCCACATTTTATTTGCACTAGAGCATAACGCATGTTTTTACTTGCTTTTGATTCTATTGATTTTCTTATATTCATTCTAATTTTCTTAAACTTGCATTTAGTATGTTTAAAATCCACTTTTGTAATGATCCAGTGCAAACATCCAGTGTCGCTGGGATTAGCCAAAGTAAATCTGAAAGAGAACAGTTTTTGGAAGGCGTCTGATCATCTATTTTCCTATCCAACATCTTCTACATATTGTTATTGGTAGAATAGTGCTTGTATTTGTGATCGATTTCTCACTAAACTGTCTGGAGACTGGGGTAATGTCTCATATTTTGGGCAAGATTCGACCTCTTAAAAGCATTGCGACTCATTTCACGAAACCAACAGCTTATAAATGTCTGTAATCATTGACAATATTTTTTGATCCACTCCAGCATTGAACTAAATTGAATTACCCGTTAGTTGAAATTATGTGAACTTGTCATTAGTGCAAGATATCAAACATATAATTAATATTGGACAGTGATTTGTCGGTTTTTTTTTTGTGTTGTCTGGCTCTGCAAGGCCCTGTTGTGCCTAGTATCACTGCGACCATTGCTGATCTATTGTGATCGCCACCTAGTTAATTCTTTACCCCCTTACCAATAAACGCGTTGTCACTTACACAACGGTTATTACAGGTCTACTTGAACTGGTTATTCCGTATTTGACATACAACTGACAAGTGAAGTTGAGCTTTGTATATCTTCGAAATAGCAATTCCGCCATTATTGGTAAGGCCCTTAGAGTTCAGAAACAATTTTGAGCGCCTTTACAAAAGTAAGCACTTTCTTGATACTGAGATTCACCACCTCATCTGATGAAAATATATGTTTTCCCAGATGTGTGGATCGTTTGTGCATCAGGGGTCCGGTTGTCGGTTGGTCGGACAGTCAGTCAACAATCGTTTATATATATCTACATTTTATTTACATAAGCCAACATAACGTAGGTAGATCGTTTCGGCTTACCCGAATGGTTTCAGTAATCGGACACCGCTTTTTACGGAGTTTTTCTATTGCGTAAACGTGGTAGTGTGTAAGTGGTATGGTATAAAGTTTATGTTTGCCAATTTCCCTTTGCTTTATATTTTTGGCTGTTTCTCTTGCATGATGTTTGATAGGTAATAGGTACAGGTATGTATATGTAGTTAAAATGTACATACATTATTTCGACTTCTTTAAGTTAGTATTTTTAAATAGATTTTTTATTATTCTTAAACTTAAAACTGCATTTTTATGTTTATAACTCCGTCATTTATTAACCAATTTATATGATCTTTTTGTTGGAAAAAAGATATTTTCATGTTAAGAAATTAGGGTTTGATGATGGCAAACCCTGAAATTTTTTTGAATACCCCGTTTAAACTATTAATATAATGTCAGTTTGCGTTTCTTGAAAAAAAATTCTACATTATGTTTTATAATAATCATCATCATCGTCAATCCATATTTATCTACTTGTGAACATTTAGGTTACGGTTTTATAATATTTAGCAGTTACAACAAACATTTATAATTTTAATGGAACGCGCACAGACATTATAACTCAATATTGTTCACCGGATATAGTGGACTGTCCACTCGTGACCACGACGCATGCAACTGCGTCGAAACGTCGAGTAAAATACCAAAGGTAAGCTCGAGCTTGTCTCTGACTATGTTCGCGCTTATACGTATACCCGGTGAACAATATTGAGTTAAAACATTTATAATATCACCACCGGTTGGTTATAAACCGCAAAATCACCGTTTCCACGAGCCGAGGCGGTCCAGACGTGGCGTCTAATTCTATTTCACAACCTGTGACGTAACATTCATTAAAATAGGGAAAGTTGAAACTAAAATAAAACATAAGTGTCACGTAAATATGCGACGCCCGCGTGCCGTGGGCGGGCGGCGCCCATGACTCGAGACTAACTGCTTGTGACTAGTTGACTTGTGATATTCAATGAATGCTAAATAATATTGCATAATATAAGAATGTTGAGACAGATATTTGCCATTCATTGTACAATGAGTCAGTTTGGAATGTATAACAAAATATAACTTTTTAACGACAAACAGAAATGCATTTTCTTTAAAGTAGGTACACTTCAAGTCCTTTTTTCTCCAAGCGCGGTAGGCAGATGCACATAGAAAGCAAATGCCCTAGATCCATCAAATTTAATCCAACGATGAGCCCATCGCCGTTAGGTATAGGGTCACGCACCTTGTGGTTTTCGGTTTCCTTTCATCGAATGAGCGTTGTTGTGTGGGCTCTGAAAGCTTCTCATTATAATCATTAGATACTAACATATGATAAGATGTATGTATTTGCTAACATTCTATGGATTTCTTTATCTGAAATAAATTAAATTAAATTATTACAAGGCTGGTGCAGCAGGCCTCGAACCCACAATCTCCCGCAGATCCTTAACCACTAGACCACATGCGCTGTTGAGAAAAATATTTCTCATTCATACTATGATGAGTAATCGTCGTCATACGCTCAGTGAACCTTTTTGTAAAATAAGTCAAAAAATGTTTTATACAATTAAACGCTGTTTAAGAAATGTGACTCTTTTTCGATTTAGCGTTTGGGAAGAACACAAAATATTGATTGCGTTCTAAGTGTACAGTTAGGTTATTTTGTTCTGATTCGGAAATACCCTGGCATAGCACCATCAAACACCACAGTTTTCAGAGTAGGTGTTTGATATAGTAAATAGCCTTCTTTATTACATTCGACAATACGGAATGTACGGGATAGACTATATACACTTCTATTTTCCGTCTTGAACTAAATGTTCAAGACACGTAGGTTACGGTCAAGATTGAAAAGATTGAAAAGGGCATGCTTCGGTGGTTTGGGCATATGGAGAGAATGGCTGAAAGTCGATTGACGAAAGAGATTTATATGGGTGATGTAATGGGCCGGGTGAGTAGAGGTCGACCCAGAAGGACATATACAGACCAGATTGGTGATGTCCTGACCGAAGGTGGCGTGAAAAGTACTCGAAACCGGAGGTCGTGTATGAAAAGATGTATGAATGTAGATGAATCGAAAGGGGTATGTCAGGATCGTGACAAATTGAGATCTGTAGTCTCTGCCTACCCCTCTGGGAGACGGGCGTGAAGTGTATATATGTATGTATGTTTTCCGTCTTACATAACTTGTCATCGATTTATTTCCAGTTATGCCTCTTTTTAAGCGGTCGGGTAACGTAGCGATTGTATTATAATTTGAGGAAACAACCTCATAAACATTTTTTTACTCGAAATGTCGAAAAACTTACCATCCGTATGAAAAAGCGGTCCTTTAGTTGGAGATCTAAATCTCGCGTTCGTAAATAACAGAACACGAATAATATGTTCGAAATGAACAACATTTTCACAAAAAAAAAAAACTCAAAATAAAAAGGTTTGAAACACAAACGAATTGTAATCCGTTGCTTGCAACCCTACTGCAAGGGTGTTCACTAGAAAGAGAGAATTTGCATATCTTTACAAGTGAAAAGGAGTACGGTAACTGAACCGCGCTCGGGAACCTTTTGCGGTAATCCTTTGGTAACACTCCATCCCGTACCATGAAGTGTTATCTTTGAATTTTCGTTCCAATTACTTTTTGATGAAAGGCGCTTATTTGTAAACAGATAGGAATGCAGTAATTTATATGTAGCCTACCCTCTAATATTTTACTTTGTTTTTATTTTTGGTAGCTGTTTGTTTTGAGTTCTGGCTTGTTTTTTATTCTATTGTTACCTACCTATACTTGTTTATTGCATTCGCCAATGGTAAACCTACCTTTTTTGTTTTATTTGTGTTGCACGAATAAATTACTTTTCTTTCTTCTTCTTTCTTTCTTTTTGAGCGACCTTAAAACAGGAGTATATCTGAATTCTACCATACATATTTTTTATGTTCTTTCGCAGATTCGTCGCTCATGAAGCGATTTTGATGATTTTTTTTGGAAAGAAGATATTTCCATTCACACCACGTAAATGAGGTGAGCTTTAAAAAATCGTAGCGGCGACTTGTACTGGATGACATCGGTTTTTTTTCTATAAAATTATACTGTTGTCCTTGAAATACCAAACATAGGTTTTTTGAATTTTTTTACCAAAAATTACACAGTTTGCTGACGAATACGGATATATTCGTGTTTCCTTACAGTTAAGAGGATACTTCCGGATAACCCTATACCAACTGAGAGTTTCATTTTAAAAGATCTACTCTTCGACGTTTTGTAAATTTCGAGGGGGATAATGCTAAAATTTTATGACAACTTAATGTGTCAAATTGCAACATGCATTAACCCCGCCTTTTAAGTACTTAAGGTCACTCGGCATTGTTTCTAGGGTTCCAAAGCATATGTAATTTACTATTATGGACAATTACTGAGCCCTGTACTGACCTCTTTAAAATATACATATGACAAAGATCATGGATATTCTCATGTCACGATGCATCCTCGCCGAATGCGAAATGCACGCCGATTTCTTTAAAGACATCGCGAATCTGATCGATGAATGTCCTTATAGAACGATCAAACGACCTACTACCATATTCTCGTAGACCACTTTCGTTATCCTGCATTTGTCCATCTTCTCGATATGTCCGAATTCCTTTTTCTTCAACTTTTCAACTTTTGCCCACGAAATATTCTCTAAAAACGACAAATAAAAATTTGTTATGTGATCAAAATTCAAAAAATTCTAATTCAAAATTACAATCAGGAAAAGGAAAGAAATTCCTACCTACCTGAAAACCATTTTTCATTTGTGATCATCATTTCCCTGCCCTTATCCTACACTAGGTGGGGTTGGCGTAATGCCTTTCCTTTCGCCAATCATCACTGCCTTTGTTACATGGTTTTCATCCCTCCTCATGACGTGCCCATATCTTCATAATCTGTTACTCCTAATCTTTTTTGTCACTGGTGCTTACTTTCAGGCAACATTTTTTACTTGTAAACACAAAACTTTAGAAAAAAAATGTTTTAATTTCGCACACACTGACTAGACCAACGTTATCCCCAAAATGGGGTGGACAGAATCTTAGGGTTCCAAGGACCCTTTGGCCATTATATAGCACTAGCTGTACCGCGCGGTGTTACTCGCATTGTTCCCGTGGGAATTTGGGGATAATATTAATAATGTTTTGTCGAAAAATGATCTATTCAACACAAAAATATTTTTTCAATTCGAACCAGTAGTTCCTGAGATTAGCGCATTCAAACAAAGTCTTCAACTTTATAATATTAGTATAGATAATAAGGAATTGAGAATGTCAAGTAATTTACCAAACATATAAAAAAATAATAGTAAGGCCTCAGCATTTGCACAAAGGTATAATATAAGCTCACCAGCTGGAGCAGTGACCTGGGCTGATTATAAGTGCACATTCTTTATTTGCATAGCTCAGTTTAATACAGTTTGTGTATCTCAGAGAGATATTTCAAAAGATAAAAGAAAACTTGCTACAAAGTACACACCGCTTCACCAGCTTATGTCTCCCGAGGACGGAATGTACGCGCGTTACAAGCATCACGTTTTGTTAAAATGTCTTGAATTGTGGACACTTGCTTAGCAACACAAGTCTCTGTCTACCCCTTTTTTAAGATTTCTATCGTGGACGGTGTAAGGGACTGGGGAGGTTTGTACTGTAAACGTCTTGTATTCCTTTTTAAATGTACAGCTTAGCTTGTTTACAGTGTACTTATAGAATTGCAAACGATTGTGAATTCTAAATTAAGATATTTTAACACTTATAAAAACATAATATCTCAACACCAGAGTCTTGTATCGAAACGAAAAGTTAGTAAAGTTACTCTATGGATAAGTTTGTGCGAAAACAAACTTGTGTTCAAAACGTCAAACTAACAAAACGGCAAAAGTCTAATGTAAATGTAAGATCTGTTTTGTGTACATGTTTTATAATAATAAAATAAACAAACATCCGAAATTATGTAAAACTCAAACTGAGAGATGAACTGAGAAACAACTTTGTTTCTCGGATAAATAGCAAAATAGAACTTCCTTGGAACAAGTATTTCGCAAACTAAAAAGACACCTCAGCCGAATCGTTCAAAATGCCTAGTAAGTAACATTTTTTTCCTACGGGGACAACCCCACCACCACCCTACTTGCCCCTCGGCGTACCGGCCATTCTCTCGTTTTTACCTCCTAGGGCATAGATTTTAGGAATCCTTTCTTATCTCACGTAAACATCAAAATGAAACCCCTGTGCAAAATTCCATCTTTCTAGGGTTTGGTAAATGAATGAATCAGTCAGGACTTTTATTTTTATATATATATATTATGAATAAAGTTAAATTTTGGCCTATGCCTATCGGAACAATATGGGAATTACTTAAAAGGTTCATCTCCCTTTTGTTAACTATATGAGATATTCAAATATTGAGAAATTCTCATCCTACTCTAAAGGATATTATTTCTGGGTGATCTTAAGTTAACAACCATTAATTTCGTTCTGATTTTGAACAAGCTCCCTTATTTCAGCATACAAGGAACCAGAAAAATGCACAGGGAAGGTTGCTGCAAAAAGGTACTCATTCTGGGAAGGTCTCGGCTTGGCGTGTGCTCACAGCACCTTCTGTCTTTTGAAACTTATTCCGTACTGCTGCTACCTCCTGTATGGTGTGTTCTTCATCATCATGCAGTCTTGCTGCTGTTTTGTCTTTTGTACTTGATTATTTATTCACTGTTGGAAAAATAAAATATTCCTATTGCGAAACAGATCAAAGATATCTTATTTCAATACAATTCAAGGCAACATCCTACTAAATAGGTTTAGATTACGGTAACGCCCTAATTAGGTTTAGATACAAACAAATAATGACGTATTAGAAGATATTTATAGACAAGTGTGTAAAAAATATCCTGGCCCTGTGTGCGTAAGTATAAAACATACCTACAATCCGTTATAATTGTTCCGTTGGCTTCTTCGTGTGTTTTTTTTTAATCAATGTCTAGTTTTACTCGCGATCCTAACACTGGATGGATCACATAATTTAATCCCCCTCCGTCCACTTGGATCCATTGATGGATCCTTGTACACATTTCTTCCGCTTAATTTCTCCTTGGCTGTTAATTCCGTTCCCCGAATATCCACCTAAGTCGTCTTATGAAAGGTATTATGGAAGAAAGACACTTGCACTTTTTATGTCCCAGACTAAAAATACATCACATGTTTACATTTCGCATGCCAGGTGTCCTCATCTTTATTGCCTTGTGTGAGAACGTTTTGCTTACTAATCATAGAGTTACCTGAACATCTACTTTACCTGCCTAACCTAATATTGCCTCCAAATTGATTTTGAAAGGCCCCCGTGTACCAGCATACTTCCGTTCAGCTTAATTAGCGGTTTGCGTTCCGAAACCCACTTAATGTTCACGGTTATTTGTTGGAAATTGTATTATTAATTTTCATGATGTATCAAATTATTGAAGGCGTATAAACATTAGAGTTAGAGAACTTTAAAGTGAAGTAAAAGGTGGTAACTCGCAAATTACTTCGTGGAACATGACGTCATTTGAACGGAATAACGTTTGCTCGTCCTTTTCTATTTCTAGGAGAAGTGTGAGAGGGAAGCTTAAAACCATGGCAAGTGAAGTTCCGCACCGTAATTGTGAAATGACTTGTGTTCTCGTAATCGATATCGATTAGTACATTGAAGCGTAGGCGTGAATTACACTACCAATGTTCTAAACTAGAGTAGCAATCCACATAATTGAATTGGTGAAGATGATTACGATAGTATCATAGTTCCACAATGAGTAACTTATAAACTCACTAGCTTTCAGTCCGCGGCTTCGCCCGCGTGGATTGTTTGTATTGCGGAATACAGGAATATTTTTATTTTCCCTCGGGAATATCAATTTTTTCCGGGATAAAAAGTACCCTATTATTTTAGCCGGACTTCTAACTATACGTCTGCAACATTTCAAAGCAATCGGTTCAGTAGTTACGGCGTGAAAGCGGAACAAACAAACTCACTTTCCCATTTATAATATTAGTTTAGTAAGATTTTCCTAGCTATCACATAGAGGTCACTACTAGTGTCTGTGTATGTTGTCAATCAGACAGCAAAATAAAATATTGTTTTTTTTATGATATGGCACTTTTTTAATATTGATTGGAGTTTGGTTTCATTGATGATCGACATAGAACACTGACATAGACCAAAAACAACTAGACTTGCAATCCTAAACTGACGTTTATAATAAAACGAGGCAGCAATATGAAAAACATAAAGGAGTGAAAGAGTAAGAGACAATATCTTCTGTCCCTTACTGCTTATCAAGGTATATTTGGATCCAAACTATCAAATTGGTAGCAAAAGTGACAATTCGGGTCCAGATTCCATACATTTTGGTGGAAAAGAGACAGACTGAGGGTGGTACGCAGCTTGCGGTTGTTTAAAATACGCAGGTTGTTTAAAATAGGTAGCCTCACCCCTATAGCATAGCTGTCCAAGAAAGAAATTGTGACATCCTGCGCTAGCTCAGCACGGATCAGGGCGTTTGGGTGACCTCGCCGAGAGCAGAAACAGAGTGTGGTACAGATAAGGGCGCCTATACCCAAACAAGGGGCATAAATTTATAAAAAGAAAGGAAACCACACCCTGCTTCCGACAAACAAACTTCCCCTTTCCCAAGAAAGAATTTAAAGACAAATGAGGGTATCAACTCATTTATTTGTTCCTGGTGAGTTATATTAATATATAAGTTAAGTTACAACACCAGTATATATATATCTAATTATTCTACGTTATTACATCTACATTGTAGAGTGTAAGTGTGTGTGTGTAAAGAGGGGAGTGTGGGGAACCTGTAGGAGTAGCCTGCAGATGAGGAGCAGCAACCAGTGATCAGGGGAGATAAGTCCTGGGATGCCCCTCACTTAAGTATCCCGTGCGTGGAATGTCCCTCGCGTGGAATATCCCGTATAAGGATTATCCTGGGCGTGGTATGTCCCGTATAAGGATTAGCCCGTGCGTGGAATATCCCGTATAAGGATCAGCCCGTGCGTGGAACCCTATAAGCATACAGGCTTATATTACTAACGGTCCACAGATAAAAAGAAAAGGTTACATCAACCAAGAGATGAAAGTGAAACTTACCGCTTACAGAGCGGGAATACAACCAAGAGTCAGGATACAAAGCTGGCTCCTTACGCCGTCATCCTTGTCGGCAAAGTAGGGAAAAGGGGCCTTGCATCATTAGACAGGTGTACCCTTATGTAAAAACTGAAAGGTTAAAAGAATAACAGTTGATAGATGGTTTTTCAAACAAAAGGTTATCACTTAAATTTTTATGGTGGCATAGCACGCTGTTTTACATGGAGAAACTTACCACTGAGGAGGTTTTAGTCCAACATTACCATCCTCGTATATGGCAGCTTAACATAGGAAATTGTCTATAAACCAAATGGCATTCTGAAACAAAGGAAGTAGGCGTCAAGAAAAATGTGTTCGACAAGGAACGACAAGAATCACCAAAAATAACTATAATTCACCTACAGCCGACGCAGAAATACTCACCTAATATTATAAATACATTTCTTGATGTTTTCACATCATTAAAACATAATAAAATAAAAGATGTAAAATTACGCAGCAGGTCGCATAGTGACCCGGCAAAAAAGAAAGAGCCTTGTCCGAGCCGGCCAGAATAATGATGGACACTCAGACAATCAATATGATTGACGCTAACTATAAAAAGATGAACGGAACTTGGGTCTCAACTTTTAGAGCCAAGTCCCTATGATGATTAACGCGGGATTTTCGCGTTACAGTTCCATTTGAGTTGGGATAGAATTATTTTATTTGAAAATTAGATAATTTTCAAATAAAATAATTCGTTTACCCGCTATCCTGGAACTACAAAAGAAAATTAAGCAAACCAAGAACAAGTAAACAAGAATAAGATTCCAGGTTCATGACGACCTGAAACAAAAATAGAGTTCTAACCTCTAAGAGATGAGGATGTGGAGGAGCAGTCCTACCATCCACAAGTACTAACAAGCAAAATGATCAATGTACTCAGACATGAGGCCAGTCTGGACCTGAAAATATAAACATAGGATACAAAATAACAAAGGAGATCGTAGACCACCAAATTGAAAAGTCTCGACTCAAAACAGCAGACAGACACAAAAAAAAAAAATCCTCCACAACACAAAAATGCACTAAGACATATTAAGGAAAAGACAGATATCATAGACCACATAACAAGTAAGGTCCTAACTCAAAATAGTAGAGAGATATAGAAATCTTCCACAACAACAAAAAAAATATGCACTAAGACATATTAAGGAAAAGACAGAGATCATAGACCACATAACACATAAGGTCATGACTCTAAATAGTAGAGAGATATAGAAATCTTCCACAACAATACAAAAAAAAATATGCACTAAGACATATTAAGGAAAAGACAGAGATCATAGACCACATAACAAGTAAGGTCATGACTCAAAATAGTAGAGAGATATAGAAATCTTCCTCAACAACAAAAAAAATATGCACTAAGACATATTAAGGAAAAGACAGAGATCATAGACCACATAACAAGTAAGGTCATGACTCAAAATAGTAGAGATATAGAAATCTTCCACAACAATACAAAAAAATATGCACTAAGACATATTAAGGAAAAGACAGAGATCATAGACCACATAACAAGTAAGGTCATGACTCAAAATAGTAGAGAGATATAGAAATCTTCCACAACAACAAAAAAAAATATGCACTAAGACATATTAAGGAAAAGGCAGAGATCATAGACCACATAACACCTAAGGTCATGACTCAAAATAGTAGAGAGATATAGAAATCTTCCCCAACAACAAAAAAAAATATGCACTAAGACATATTAAGGAAAAGACAGAGATCATAGACCACATAACACATAAGGTCATGACTCAAAATAGCAGAGAGATATAGAAATCTTCCACAACAACAACAAAAAATATGCACTAAGGCATATTAACATAAAAGGCAGTGATCATAGACCACATATTTAACCTAAAGCTATCTACTCTCTTACAGTAACGAGTAGTTTTATTTATTTATTCAATCCTTCAGCAAATTCGAACCATAAAGAAAAACCAGCGACAGTACAGATGTTATCCTATCTTAACGTTAATCCTGCAGTACGGTCATTAGACCATCTGCATACCTAAAACTATCTACTCTCTTACAGTAACGAGTAGTTATATTTATTCCATCCTTCAGCAAATTCGAACCATAAAGAAAAACCGGCGACAGTACAGATGTTATCCTATCTTAACGTTAATCCTGCAGTACGGTCATTAGACCATCTGCATACCTAAAACTATCTACTCTCTTACAGTAACGAGTAGTTATATTTATTCCATCCTTCAGCAAATTCAAACCATAAAGAAAAACCAGCGACAGTACAGATGTTATCCTATCTTAACGTTAATCCTGCAGTACGGTCATTAGACAAAAACACCAGCCCACAACCACTCGATATATGAAGCAAAGCAAAACTCTGGATACCTTCAGAGTGAACTTGACCCAATATTACAAAGTGTAAAGGTCTAGGACGATATGGTCAAAGACACCTCGGTTTCAAAGAAAACCGGAAAAGTCAAAACTATATGATTCGTTTTAACTTCATGAAAATTAAAGGAAACTTAAAAAAACGAGCTACCGCTCAATAAGGTCCTTGAGATGGAACTTTCCCAAGTTCTTTCCATCCAAAGATTTAAGAGAGAAAACAAGGGGAGAATGTTTATGTGAGATAATACATTTCTCATATTTGGGCGCTAGTTTAGCAGAATAATATTTAGAAGCATTGGAAAGAGGAAAACAACGCTTATAGATAATTTGACCTACTTCAAGTCGAACAGGTCGCTTTCTCAAATTATAGTATTTTTTGTTATGTTCATAAGCCTTTAGTAGATTGGCACGAACATTAACAAAAATATCTTTCAGAGACTTCAAAGAGTCTTTGAAAGTATGTGGAGAACAGAACTCTACTTCAGAAGGATCAATGGGTTCTTCTGATTTATAAACAGAGCCATCCAATATCATTTCCCTACCATGAACCAATGCAAACGCGGAGTATGTAGTTCCGTTATGAATAGTAGTATTCAGTGCGCATTGAATCTCACTAATGTTCTGGTCCCATTTTCTGTGGTCAGAACGCACATAAGATGCAATAGCCCTACCTATGTATGTCACGGTTTACACGTTCCGTATGATTAGTTTGGGGGTGATATCGTGGATTATAGAATAAATGCGGTATATTATACTTTAGAACAAGATTCTGAAAATCTTTAGAAATAAATTGGGGACCATTATCACAATACAAAATCTTTGGTACCCCATGTACAAGAAAAACACTTTTTTCTAAACATTTAATAATATGTTTTGTAGTGGACGAATGCAAAGGAAAAATTAATGTATATTTACTAAAATAATCGACGACCACAAATATAAATTGGTTCCTGTTATAGGATTGGGGAAAAGGACCCATTAAATCGCAAGAAATCGCTTCCCAAGGATAACTGACTTGTTTAGGACTTCCCATCAAACCAGCACGAGCTGTATTGCCTGGCTTGTAGCATTTGCAAGTTTCACAAGCCGAGACGTACTCTTTGGTATCCTTAAACATGGATGGCCAATAATATAGACTTGCTATTTTCTTGTGAGTCTTTGAAACACCAAAATGTCCAGCAGTAGGATCGTCATGACAAATTTTAAAAATTTCTGTACGATCCTCTTGAGGAACAACCAATTTCCAATCAAATTGGGATGTAATGTTATAATTATTCTTTGATAAACGATACATTTTTGAATTTTCTATTTTAAAATTTGGAAAACGATGAGGTTCGGACAGAATGTTCTCAAAGAGATTGAGATACCACTTGTCCTTTATATTATGAAAATCGATAGAATCAATGTGTACTCTTGACAAACAGTCAGGAACAACATGATCTTTTCCTTTGCGATGTACAATCTCAAAATTAAATTGGCTCAATCTACAAGCCCAACGACACAAACGACCAGATGGGTTTTTTAAATTAAAGAACCATTGTAAGGAAGAATGGTCTGTAATTATAGTACATTTTCTGCCTTCAACATAGGCACGATATTGTTCTAAAGCATAAATGACAGCGAGAAGTTCTCTCTCAGTAGCAGAGTAATTAACCTCCTGTTTATTTAGCGTTCGACTACAATAAGCAATGGGATGATCGACTCCATCCACGTTTTGAGTTAGGACAGCACCTATGGCAAAAGAAGATGCATCTGTTTGTATAGAAAAAGGTTTATTAAAGTCAGGACACCTTAAGATGGGTGCTGACACTAAAGCAGACTTTAACAAATTAAAAGAATTATTCGTTTCATCAGTCCAGGCCCACGGGACATTTTTACTGGTAAGTTTCGTTAAAGGACGAGCAACTTTAGAGAAATTCTGAATAAATCTTCGATACCAACCGCACATACCGAGAAAACGCTTGATTTCTTTCACATCCTTAGGAGGAGGAAAGTTCATGATAGCTTCTATTTTAGATGGATCGGTACGTAGACCAAATTTGTCAACGACATACCCCAGATACTTCAATTCACTTCTACAAAATTTTGATTTGTGCATGTTAATAGTTAAATTTGCAAATTTTAACTTTTCGAGGACTAACTCTAACAGATTGACATGTTCAGAAAAAGAGGAAGAACTAATAATGATGTCATCTTGGAAACAGAATACTTTATTGTCAAATTCAGCGGTAAACAAATTATCCATTAACCTTTGCATAGTAGCTGATGCACCTACTAATCCAAAACACATTACATTATAATGGAATA
>SJJU01070293.1:0-69419 GCA_012932125.1 Conopomorpha cramerella
GGACAGTCACTTCCAAAGCGGCAGGTCACGATAAACTGGTTCTGGTTTTCCTAGTTGACAGGACGGTGCGGTAGAGAGAGAGAAGTCCAACGGCGCTTAGAATTGCAAGATGGCCGCGGTGTTAAATGCGCAAACACCTTGGTTAGAGCAGGAGGCACCAATGTAGATATTATTACTAATACGGCCACAGTACTTGTCACAAAAATGAGAAAGTTAAATTAATTGAATTTGTAGTATTTTACCGGACACGTCCACTCAGTACCGCGAGCAAATGTGTTTGTTGTGTGCGTCTGGGTGTTTTATATATGTATTTAAAAGTATTTATGTAAGTGTATCAGTCTCTGGCACCCATGGCACAGGGTATCCTAGTTTGGGGTCAGGTGACCGTGTGTAAAAATGTCCCCGCGGTTTATTTATTATTTATTTATTATGTCTGCAGCAAAAATCGAATACGCAATCGTGGTCCTAGAGGCAGGCCCTAACCACTTGCCAAGTAGTTCTGAGCATAATAATAGTACTGAAGCCCGTCGTAATAGGCGACTGAAAGGCCCTGGGGGCTGTAGTGGCTATGCGGTGACCCTGATACCGCCGTACAATATCTTGAGCTGGGAGTGTATCGATGACGCCCATCCTGCTCCGCTAGCTCAGCGCCCCAAGGAAAGATGTGACAAGTAATATCATCATCATCAGCCCATACTTATCCACTGTTGGACATAGGCCTCTCCAATTGCTCGCCACTGTGATCTGTTTTCGGCTTCTCAAATCCAGTTTCTGCCAGCCATCTTGCGCATATCATCAGTCCACCTCGCCTAAGGGCGTACAGTCCCTCTGCCGAGACGCGGTCTCCACTCGAGAACTCGTTTGCCCCAACGGTCATCGGCTCTACGGTTAATATGTCAGACCCGATGCCACTTCAGCTTCCTAAAACGATGAGCTATGTCGATGACTTTGGTTCTCTGTCAGACCACTTCATTTCTGATTCGTACCTTCAGAGAAATGCCGAGCATAGCCCTTTCCATAGCACGCTGTGCGACTTTGAGCTTGTGGGCCAGCCGTGCCGTCAGTGTCCACGTCTCAGACGAGACAAGTAATATAACGCGCTGCTATTTGTTGAAACTAGCCGAGTCCCACGAAGTGTGACTTAACATCCAATCAGAGCGTGTATTTGTTATATGTCTTGTCTTACTTGACGCGCGTGCTAGACCTGCTGAAGATGGTCCACAAGAGCCAAGCGCGACTGTGACCACTGTTCCGTAGGGGTTTTAGTGGGTGCGAGTCCCACATTACGCTGTCGTTGTCCCCGCTAGCGGCGGGGTATCCATAACGGATTTACCCACGGTAAAAAGAGTGCCGTGACTAGTCCATGCCAATATAATATTGTAAGCCTAATCTTACCTTGCTGACTAGAAAATCGGTCTCGTCAAAGTGCCGGCCGAACATTTTAGGCGATTCGCCTGGCACCGGTTCGATCTTTATACAAACTTCTTGGCCCTTTCGAGCCGTCTCCACTTGTTTGTGATTCACTTCGATGGATGTCACTATTCCCAGCTCGACAAACTGTTTAGGAAATAAAAATAATATAAATAATAATAATAATAATAATAATCATTTATTTCAGGCTATAAACCCATATAGTGTTAGTATTAATACAATAATATCACTTAAGCTATGTTAGTTTATTTTATTTACACATATTTAAAATATCTTTTTACAATTAACACTTATTATATCTATATATGTGCAGCTCCTCCCAGTGTCTCAGTAGCTTGCTGTCAATCCTATGCGTTAGAGTCATAAGGATGGTGTTGGGACTATCACGAGCCCTCTGCATCAGGGAGGCAGATCTACTCCTGAGGATAGCGTAAAAGCCCTTGACCCGCGCCTCCGCAAACATCGCCGAGGCGCTGCAGTGTCGCGGCAGTCCCAACATCAACCTCAGGCCGTTATTATATTGGACCCGCAGGGCGCTGGCGGCCTTCTGCGTATATCTGACCCACAGACTGCAGGTGTAAAAGGTTTGACAATATGCCTTAAAGAGCTTTACTTTTACTGCCTGTGAGCATCGCGCGAATCTACGGGCTACCATATTACATCTGACCGCCATCGCCCTACGTTCCCTCTCTAGGTCCATACCATCAGCGAGATCCACCGTGACCCAGTGACCCAGATACTTGCAACTCGTACCTTTTCTAAGTATGTTTCCGCATAGCGTAACTTCTGGGATAGTTTCAAGCTTGACCCCCCGCGATTTAAATACCAGTATTTCGCTCTTCTTTGCATTGTATCTGAGCCCTTAAATGAAATATAAAATATGCCAAACGTACCAAATAATTATATATTTGGCTGGCCAATTATACATAATGTTCGTTATGTACCCAAGAGTTCTGTCCATTTTTATTGGACTTGACACTTTCTTTTTTTATTTGGAACCCAAATTTCATGGCAAAACGAGTACGTCGCGCAAGCTTATACCACACAGACGGAGGTTGTTTACGGTATAAATTAGATAACACAGCCCTCCCTCGTCACTTCACGTCTTTCATACATGATCAATGATAAGATGTATGAATGTAGATGAAGCGAAAGGTGTATGTCAGGACCGACATACGACATGACAAATGGAGATTTGTAATCTCTGCCAGTCTGCCTACCCCTCTGGGTCACCGGCGTGAAGTGTATGCACCTATGTATTGTGTACTAAGCGAGTACGTACGGCATGAAAACGAGACCCATTGGTACACGTCGAACACAGGCCACCAACCCACATCCTCCCCAATGCAGGCATAAATACCCGATCACTAAACCACAGAAGTTGTAAACGAAACTTACTTCTTTACTGGGCACACAGATAGGTGTCCCTTCCTTGACGATACCAGCTTCCACCATCACTCCGGCCACGATTGGATCGCGAGAGTTGAAGACGAATTGCGGCATTATCTGAAATAAACACATAATACAGAATCATGAGACAACCAAGCCGAAATAATATAAATCCTAGGCGCATACGAAATCCCAAGTAGGTTGAAAAAGGTGTATACAGAATGTATAAAATTAGATTGGTCAGTTGGAAAACTTGGAGAAATTAACAAAAAATATTATTATTACTTGGAAAATATTATTATGGCTTGGAGCGTCTGTAGTCCAGTTGGTCGGATACTTGACTTGTAACCGAGAGGTCGCGGGTTCGAGTCCGGCTACTGGACGTGTACCAATGGGACTCTTTTTCAGAGCCTATGTACGGTGAAGGACAACATCGTGATGAAACTCGCACACCACAAGGTGTGTGAACCCTACAACGGCGATGGGCACACCCCCTGTCACGTTGGGTTAAATACGCTTGGTGAACCGTGGGCATTTGCTTATTAAGCAAGTGCCTCTGCCTACCCCGCTTTGGGATTAAAAGGCGTGAAGTGTATTTTTTATATTTATTTATTATTACCTGCCTCTGAGTAGCGCTTACAGAAGGTCTCGCCACTTTGTCGTTAAACTGGCGTCATCAGGGAGATCTTAGCGTACTCCCCTTTACATTTAGAGGTACAAATGTCTGGTTCGGGGTACAAATAGTACATATGTACTACAAACACATTCATGTGCTATATTTCAAATTGGGGACTTGGTCCCGTCATCTCTTGATGCTCACAAACATTAGACTATTGACTTAGGGTCAAGCTTGGGTACATTTTTTATGACCAAATATTGGCTCCAACACTGTATGTCCCAGGGAGAGAACCAACGCGCAATAACAAGGCACTCTATGTTCTATGGGTTATCGGAATTTTGCCATAATGTTTTAATATACTCTATGTTAGTCAGGGATAGAGATGGACAGTCGGATACTGAGTAGAAAGATAAATATTTTTGTAGTCTTGTTTTAATTAAACTCATAATGAAAATTGATAATATGCGTGATGGGTGGTGTGGTAGAGTAGAGATGGCCCTAGAAGCACCCAGATTAGTCATTTACGTAAGTTTGACGGGCCCGTTGGTGTAGTGGTCAGCATGTCTGCCTCTGTTCCGTAGGGTCGTGGGTTCGATTCCCACCGCTGGATTGTTGGATGGGTTTATTTATATAAGTGAGTATTTAAGTGAAAAAATAAATGTATATAAGTAAATATATCTCGTTGTCTGAATTCCATAACACAAGTGCTTTAGCTACTTAACACGGGATGAAGACAATGTGTGTGTGTTGTTGTAAAATATTTATTTATTTATGTCTTGACGAAAGATGGGATGAAACGTACTCGAAACCGAATATGCACGAAAATATGTATGAATGGGGATGATGCTAAAAGGTATAAAAGATACCCACAGTATGTCAGGAACGTGATAAATGGAAACAAGCTATATGTATATAAAATATATGTAGGTATACTTGTATGTTTCCGGGATATTCCCACCCACTTTCCCACCACTGTGATTCCTGTTAGAGCCAGGATCTACAGCGCCATCCAGAATAGACAAGCGCTCAATTAGTGACGACTGGGCTAGATCCTGGGGGCCTCTAGCCTTCTGTCTTGGATCCCACATAGTTATTAAACTAAAGACGGTATAGATAATAGAGTAGGGTAAGGGTACTCTTATTCTGTATACTATCTAACTAATAGGTACATAGTATAGAGAATAAGAGCAAAAAATATATATATATGCGCTGCATTGCAATGCATATGTATTTCTATGTAGGAATATAAAAATGTATCACTAACACAGTGATTATATAAGTAGGAATATATTTCTACTTACTATATTTTATACCGAACTGGTGTACATCTACCTAGTATTAGTAGAGATGTACCTATGCTTTACATACTCGTCGGCCAAGCTTACCTTGAGCTTGCAAGGGAACACGGCGATGTGTTTGAATTCCTCTCGTTTCTTCTGTTTCAGTTCTTCCCGGTAAGCCGTGAACTTATCGAACAAATGGTAAATGATATCAGCGGCGAAGATCTTCACGCCCAACTGATCCGCCATTTCTTGTGCATCGCGTTCAATCTAAGTCAATTGAAAAAAAAATTACAGTCTATTATTTTGTAATGAACTAAACACCTATCACGTTGACTTAATGGGGTGGAAAACTCATGAACTAATGGCACTCGCATGACCCCAAACAACACTATTGGTTATTAAGTAATTGTCTTGCTCTTATTTGTTCACAAGAGTCAAGCGTATGAAGCGACATCTATATAGATCAGTCAGTCAGTCAGCTTCGTGTTTTTTCCCTATGCATTCGTTTGGTGAACTGTGTGCCCTCTAAATACATGGTAGTGTTGTACTTATTTTATTTATGACTTGTTTGCTCAAGGGATTTGTTTGGAATACGTCCACGTGATAAAATTAAACTCCACGCCTTTTATACCCTAAGAAGTCAGGTTCGCCGAGCGTAGTTAACCCATCGCCGTTATAGGATGCTCAGACCTTGTGGTAAGCGCACACACACACCTTCTGGTATGCGGATTTCATCGTAGTGTGGAACAACTATTGCACTTTCCCCTCTTTCTTACAGTTAGTGTGTACTAATATTATTTTCAGATTTTTTTCGTAACATGAATGCAATAAACGAATTGAAAAATAATTATTAAGGAAAAAAACAGTATCAGTAACATAATATTTACCTTGACATCGAATGCTAAGATAGTGGCGTACTGCGAGTCATGTTCCAACATGGCGGATGCCTTCATGACGTCACGCTTCACAACCGGTCCTATCCGGATCGCTGAATACTGGGTAAAAAAATTAAGTCAATAAACAAAATAATAGGAACGCTGATGTTTAGATCTAGACACTTGAATTTAAAACAGAGTTTGCATTGTCACTATCCTGTCACACTTGAATGACAGATAGGAGTGAAAAGGCGGTTTTGTGAAATTAAACAATTTTAATGAATTTTCTTATATATTCGGAAACGATCTGAACTAAACATGTTAATCCCACAACTTGTATCCAAATGGATCATTTGTAACAGAGATTATATGGGTGGATAGACTGAACATACAGTACTGCTGGTCTCAAAATAATTAGATATAACTCCTAAATGTACGACACACGGGTAGGGGTACCTTACCCTTAAGGGTACCTTTTAATTGGGCTCTGGTGGAGATACTCTTACAATTTGTGCATGTCAATGTCAGGACGTTTCTTTTAATTTGCCTATTTTGCAGCCCCAGCACAGGCTGCAGTTTACACGTATACGATACACGCATAGACAGAGCATTTCTTCAACTACATAATATAGAGAACAACATACAACAAAGAAAAAATCATTCATAATTAACCCAAAAACACGACAATGCTGGACACTGTTTGGCGATAAAACGCGGGGCCCTACACAGAGGTCTATGGTTGTTCCCTGAGCTACGGATTGTGCGCTACGGATCATACGATACATCAACTAAATTCGTAGAAGTGCTTTTTCAAAATTTAGTGAGAAAAGTCCATAATTTTGTAAAATAATTCAACTGGCAAAAAATCTATATATAACAAAACGGTTCAGGGTCCAACACTGTACATTGATTCTTTTTACGAAAAAAACCGGTGGAGTATATGAATTTGCCGTTACACAAGCCGAATTTCATATTTTTGGAAAAAAAAAATCTTTATGTATGTCCGCGAATCATGAATCTATACTAATATTATAAAGCAAGTTTGTTTGTTTGAACGCGCTAATCTCAGGAACTAATGGTTCGAATTGAAAGATTCTATTTGTGTTGAATAGACCATTTATAGAGGAAGGTTATAGGCCAAATAACATCACGCTGCAACTATTAGGAGCGAAGAAATAATGGAAAATGTGAAAAAAAAAGGGGAAAATTATTCTTCCTTGAGGGCTTCCGTTGCGTGCGCTGCGAAAACGGTTCAAGATAGCAAAGATATATGTATGAAAGAATTATTCCTCTTGAAAGGATATATAAAAATGTCTGCGGCAGTATATGCCTATCTTTCAAGATTAACTTACTAGAACCGTTTTTATAGTAATAAAATTTGGTCGAAATTAATGCATTAAGTATTTTTTATCTCTATTATACGAAAATGAATTGATGTTCGTTAGTCTCGCTAAAACTCGTGAACGCCAGGACCGATTCGGCTAATTAAAGTCTCGAATTACACGTGGAAGTCCACGGAAGGTTTAAAAGTTGTATTTGTTCCAATTCACGAGGTGCAATAGCGACTTCGTATGGCAAAACAAATGTTTGCAGGGGACAGCTTGTGACAGATATTATTAATAGCGTAAGGAATCGTGTTGCGCCGAGCTCAACCGTGGGCGGCGGATGATGACGAGGTCGTGATACACACGGGTATGGCGCTGGTGCGCAGGAACTCCAGCAGCGCCTCGAGCGAGCCGAGCGTGGAGGCCTGCACGTACACGCCGCGCTCCGACAGCTTGATGGACGACAGCGCCGAGCGCAGCTCGCCGGCCACCTGTTCCCTGCGTGTACAACCTTCTATTCAAAACGTTGCCAAAACTCGCGAAAAATACTCAACGAGTTTTGATGAAACTTTAAAATAATATAGCTTAAAAAAAAATACACTTCACGCCTTTAATCCCAAAGAGGGGTAGGCAGAGGCACTTGCTAAAGCAAGTACCCACCAAGCGTATTTAACCCAACGTGACAGGGGGTGAGCCCATCGCCGTTATAGGGTTCACACACCTTGTGGTGTGCGGGTTTCACAACGATGTTGTCCTTCACCGTACGAGCGTTGCGTTGCGTACATAGGCTCTGAAAGAGTCCCGTTGGTACACGTCCAGTAGCCGGACTCGAACCCGGGACCTCCCGGTTACAAGTCAAGTATCCGACCAACTGGACCACAGACGCTCTTATATCTGAATAGCTATAATTTATCCCTAAATTGCCACGGGAACGAGAGCAACTGCCGGTAACCACCGGTAACTTTAACACAAGACTCTGTGTGTTATACATCCCGGGAATCGAACGTACAACTTGGTGGTTGTATGGTCGCATACCCGCATGACAGCGAAACTTTGCATATATGTACTAGTTCAAGCATAGCGCTAAACATATTTACACGAGCGCCGGTTAGGATAGGTTTGGCCGCGCCCATTTCTGACTTCATCTGTTGTATGGTCGATAGCCCCAGGATATCTAAGGGCAGTCTTCACCATGGCTTACAAAATATATTCCTGTAGATGTCTGTAACTGTACAATAAATAGTCGATTATTAGACGTGAAGATTACTCACTTGAGCACATCGACTTCGTCAGGTTTCTGAGCAACAAGCAAGTTGAGACCGGCAATGGCTTTCTCCAATTCCTTCGCGGCTATTTTTACTCCTTGTGCTCCGATTACTTCCTTATGCTCCAAGTAGGCGTTCTGTCAACAAGTTTTAATCACATCCGATTTCAAATTAAACTCACATCAGATTAAACAATATTAACTCAAGTAATAGGTACTGTGGTCCAAGAATCATGTCTATCAAACCCCTAGGGCGGGGCATGGTGGCATTCAACCCTTGTTTAAACTCATATGGTTATCATTATACATTAAGGTCACAATTTAACAACTCTTCCTTAGCCATTATTTAGTGACACGGAAAGTGTCATCAAAACTTTTAGACCATTTTCTTGGACACGGTCGTTCAAACGGCTCACCGTTGGTTTATCCGTCGTGTGATGAAGATTAAAAAAATACACTTCACGCCTTTTAATCCCAAAGCGGGGTAGGCAGAGGCACTTGCTGAGCAAATGCCCACGATTCACCAAGCGTATTTAACCCAACGTGACAGGGGGTGAGTCGACCGCCGTGATGTAGATACTTAGTTAATAATGATGGCCACCTCTTCCTATATTCCACTTAGTAGGGTAACATATGTAAGGCATGACTAATGGATCTGTCTACGTCGCTGGGATACATGCGTGAAGCTATTTCGTAGATGTTATATAATTTTGGCATCATAACAAATACCTATTAAGTACTTATGACGATTCGCAAATACAAAAAACACAATCAGCTAATCGAGTTCGTACGGTGAATTTCGCTTTGCCTGGAGTCATTGACACCTGCTGAAGTGGACTCGGTAGGTAACAGTAGGATTCGGCTTAAAAGGATAAAGGGGATTTTTCTAATCACCCTAACTTTGATATTATGAATAAGTAGTTTAGAAAAAATTGTTACAATAACATATACTAATCAAGTTTATGGGAAATTTTATTGACGCATTTTGTAGTTTAGGGAAGTAGTTTCAAAGACTTACCTTAACTCTAAGCTCCTTCATTGGCTGCGGCATCAGCAACGATCGGATTTGCGTAACGATAGGACCGTCAGTTCCCGCCAGAACAACAGTGTCGCCTTCACGTAAGGTGCCGTTTATTAGAATGGCATCGATCGTAGTGCCTAAACCGGGGATGGCTTTCACCTGTGAAAAGACAAGAATAATTAGATCTGCGCAGTCTAGGGTGTTTCACTTCAGACGGCCCTATACTCGAGCGAAGGGGAAGAAAACACATGAACTAATAGCACTAGTTTCGCTTGATCCATGGCCACTACAATTTCGTTTGACAGATTGCATCAATTCATTGGTTCACATGGACCAAGCGTACGAAACGCCATCTGCATTCCGCTATTTTCTTCCCAAAAAATTACTGGAATAATTTTCATGGTTTTCAACATACTCATTCACTCTTTCATTTTGAAAAAAAAAAATGCCTATAATAAAAAAAGTGCTGTGAAATGGTAAAACAGTAAATGTGTTCCATCGTAGACCACATCGCTGCTTAACATCATGCAGTGCACGGTCAGCAGTGGTCAAACGCTCGTTCATTGTGTTAAAAAAACAATTTCTAAAAAGTTTGATTGGAGCTACGTTGCAGAATAATTAAATTGCAAAGTTAAAAAAGCCTCCCCCACCCCTTTAAATGTTCGTGTCTTGCCCTTTCATTTGATACCCCACTTGAATATATTTGTATAGTCGAGGTTTTTCCTACTTTAAACCCTCATAACTTTTGAACAAACTATCCAATTTTCATTTAATAAACAGATTCTAAATATACGTGTCGTGCTCTTTTATTTGATACCCCCACTTGGACAAATTCATTCAAGATAATTTTTCATACCCACTTTCAACCCCCATAACTTTTGAGTGGGTGAACAGATATCGATCAAACAAAGCTAAGAAGACGCTCGATCAAATCAGCTTCCAAACAAATAAAACCGCATTAAAATCGGTCGTCACACGTCAAACTTATAACACCCGATCTTTTTGAGTCGGGGTTAAAAAGGAATTCCTTGTTTAAAGTTCAGCAAAAGTAACACCAGCAAAACTGACAATTAAATGTAAATTTAAGTAACTTGTAATGGTAACAAGTTACTTAAATTTACAGAACGTTTAATTTACCTCAAGCACTGTAGCCAGCAGCTGTTGTGAGAATATAAGCCGCTTGTGCAATGGCCCTTCACAGGCCTGAACGATCATAGCGAGGAGGTTGCCCATACCCTCGCCAGTCACCGCCGATGTGGGCACCAAGGACACGTAGCTCCGAGGGTCCGGGTTGTCATAGAACAGAGCTGCATTCAGACCCTGAAAAGAAATTATTTTCAACCTTTAACTATGGACGTGCGGTCTCGTAGACCGCTAGCAGTTTGTGATTTGTGTACCCCTCCGCTCCCCTGCGCGTACCATGACTGTGCATCTGTATAGCTTCAGTTTTAGTAGCGAAACGACGATGGAGACGGTAGGTTACGTCGCTGGCTGCGAACTCGGTGAGTTATATCCTTTTTCATTTCTTCGTCGGTCTCTGAGACCGCACGTCGACGTTTGTGTAATGAATTGAGTTGTCGTTGATTTTGTTGTTTTCAGGAATTTTGAAATAAAAATGACGGAAAATAATAGACCAAGTTCTTCTGCATTGAAATGGAAGTCTAGTTTATCAAATACACAAAGTGCAACCAAATTATTGAGCTTAGATAATTCTAAATTTGACGTTGAGCTCCAACAAATGCTTTTAGATTTGTGTGTGACTTGTTTGGGGTCCTGATATGCCAAATGAAGAACTAGCAACAGAAAACGATGATGTGCCTAAACGTAAGATGCGTAGGCTTTGTCCACCAAAGATTAAACGTAAGACAAACTACAATTGTGTAGGCTGTGGACAGCCCATATGCCTTCAGTGCTCTAAGCCTCTGTGCAAAGACTGCTAAAAAAATGGACAAGTTAAGGCATTGTTGAAATTTTCAATTTTTATGTTGAGAAGCTACTTTTATGTTATTTTTATACTATGTTTTTTATATTTTATTGTAAGTCAAGTTAAAGTGACTGTGAAAGTAATTTTTCTGAAATATTGTAACCTATAAGTGATCTCATGTTAAAAAGTCTGAAAAGTGCTTAGTACTGTTACATGATAATATTTTCTTAAGAATAAATAAATATATATTCGTATTGTGTGTTTATATTTACATTTAAATACTTATAAAGGGCATAAATGATAAAAAACTAGTATGTCAGTAACATAAAAGTGTGTTATCCGACCTTTGTATATAGCGGTCTCTGAGACCGCGCGTCCATATCAACGTAACAAAATTTGAACGTCCATAGTTAAAGGTTAAAGGTCATACAAATTCATAACACACTCAGGAAAAGCAGGCGTTTTTTTTATAAGTACAACTGTACTGTACTGGGACAAATTGTATTCGCCGTATTTGACCTAAATTCTTTTTAATAAAACATAATTAAGTGTAAAAATAAGTGGCTGCTAAGTTGCCAAATCGATGGTCCCATTTAAACATGTTGGTAGTGCAATTTTAGGAATATGTATTTTTCTATACCGTTAGATTGGCGATATTAAGATCTAGAAACTTATAATTACATCACGCAAAGATACCAAATATTATAAGTTGTTGTAAATTTGAAGTATATACCACAAGTAGTTTAGTTTTAATATACAAAACTTACTTCTATCTTCTCTCCTGAACATGTTCCGTTTTGTAGATCCGACTTTCTTCATAGGGACCATCGAAATGGCCAGCTTAAAAGATGTTCATGTTTAAATTTGTTATAAAGAAAGCATGCTCCTTACCTGTTCAGCAAACTGAACGATGACGTCTTTGCTTCGTTTGTCGAACTCCAATTGAGTGTTAGGTTGTTGCAACTTCAGTATATCCCTAACGTCCTTTCGCTGAGCGCTCTGCCAGTCGTACAGTCGGTCAATCTTATTCAGGGCCACAATGAATGGTGTTTTCTTCTGTTTCAGCAGATTAATAGACTCTATGGTCTGTGGCTCTAAACCGTGCATTATATCCACCACCTAATGACACACATTAAGAATTAGTACTGTAAATAAGAAATAATTACACTTGTTTGCCAATTGATTTTATTATTTTAACACTACCATTTTGTTTTTACTTTTTTTTTTTAATATAACATACACAGACTAACGTCCGTAATCTCCAAAAAAGGGTGGTCAGAACCTTAGAATCCCAACGTGCCTTGAAGAAACTTAAATCTACAGATCCGATAGTCAGCTTCTATGACATGCCAAGAAGAAAGACAGCCGATGCATTACATTTATATCCTAGATTAACATGTGTTGTATGATGTAGTCTACTATGGAGCACACTTGTTCATTAGGTACCTATTCACCCGCGGCTTAATATTATTATTAACTGTGGGATTGTTGTACTACTAGGTGATGTGAATAAATTTCGAGATAGCAAAATGTGCAAATAAATAGTCAACTTACAAGAATTGCAATATCGCAGAGAGAAGAGCCTCTACTTCTCAAGTTGCTGAAGGACTCATGGCCAGGTGTGTCGATGATGAGCAGTCCAGGAAGTTTAAACGATATTTCGTTCACCTGTACAAGTATAATTTCGGTTTGTGGAACAAGTACAACCCATATTTTTTACGTCCTAGAATTTAATTTCAAAATAATTTTGCTAAAGCCCTTTTCGTCGTTGGAAATAAATGCCATATTTCACAAAGCGTAAATACCCCCTTGACAAGTTTTGGGCGTCTGTTATAATTTTTGCGCAACTTTGGGAATGTCGAATTCCTTTCTACTTCAGAAAGGAGCCGAACAGCGTCCTCAAATTTAAAAATAAATCTACTGCTACGAACCCATAAAGTTACTTAATTGTAAGATAAAGATTGAAAACAACTTACGCCTTTGACGTGTTTAGTTTGCTCCTTAATATTTTCGATTGGCACATTAGTAGCTCCTATCTGCTGTGTGATGCCGCCAGCCTCACCATCTTGCACATTGGTCCGCCGCAACTTGTCCAATATCTTAGTCTTGCCGGTATCCACATGACCAAGTACGCACACTACAGCTGCTCTCAGCGAATTGTTCGCGCGATTCTTCTCATTGTCTTCACGACGTTTCTAAAATGTTCCGATGAATTAAATAATCTATACTAATATTATAAAACTGAAGAGTTTGTTTGTTTGTACGCGCTAATATCAGGAAGTACGATTTGAAAAAATATTTTTGTGTTGAATAGACCATTTATCGAGGAAGGCTTTAGGCTTGAAAAAGTTTTAGCAGAGTTGGAAATGGAATATGCAGGAGTTAAGAAAGAACCAACTCCAGAAACTAAAACGCATCACGCTGCAACTATTAGGAGCGAAGAAATAATGGAAAAACGTGAAAAACGGGGAAAATTTTTCAACCTTGAGGGCTTCCGTTGCGTGCGCTGCGAAAACGGTTCAAGATAGCAAAGATATATGTATGAAAAAAATATTACTCTTGAAAGGATCTATAAAAATGTCCGCGGCAGTACATGTCTATCTTTTAAGATTAACTTACTAGAACCGTTTTTATGGTAATCAAATTTGGTCGAAATTAATGCATTATTTACTGAAATTATTGATGAATTGATGTTCGTTAGTCTCGCTAAAAATCGAGAACGGGTCTTTACACGTGGACGTCCAGGGAAGGTTTAAAAGTTGTATCTCTTCCAATACACGAGGTGCAAAGGCGACTTCCTATGGCAAAACAAATGTTTGCAGGGGACAGCTTGTTGTCAGGGGACAGCTTGTTGTTTTATAAAGTCTCAAATACATCTAACGTTCATCTCTCGGCGAAACGTCTCCTTGGTAAGCAAATTAATTAATTAATCTTGTTTCGTTTTTTGAGAGGCTTAAATCTTGCTTCCGAATAAACATCGCGTGGTTTAGATACTTTTACTCTTTGATTGGTTTACTTTAGAAAATAACAGTTTGAGACATTGAATATTTTTCAAACCAGTACCTTAAATATAGGTATAATTTCTGAGTTATTGTCAGAGTATAATCAAATACCTCTAATCTCTTCAGTACAAGTTCCCTCTTCTTTTGAGCATCAGTCATTTGGTCATCCTCAGAGTCTTCGTCGGAACTTGAATCATCATCGGAACTTGAATTATCTTCATCTGAACTATCGTCTTCCTCCTCCGCGTTCTGCAAAGAGAAAATAAATTTCAAAGAAACAATATTTTTTAAGAAAACAACAACAAAACATGTTGCACATAATGAGAAATTGAGTGCGGCAAAGCGTTAATTATAGAAACTTACCCTGAAATAGTTAAAATATCATTGATCAATAAAATTGTTTATGCTGGATAAGTTATCTCTAAAGTGAATGTTTATTTTCTTTAGATAATGCATTATATAGGCAACAAAAGAAATACAGAATACACAGAAACATCAATATACCTCTTTCTTGGCTGGTTCCTGGGTAGTTTTCTGTTCCTCTTTTGGGGGTTCTGGCTCTGGTTGAGGCTCTTCTTCTTCTTCTGACTCAGCATCCCAAGAGTCCTTCACATCATCCACTTCAGCCTCTTTTGTACTAGATGCTGTAGTTGTCTCCATCTTTAAACATGAAATAACAAATTCCGGGATGAGTTAACATGACTATGCAAAAAAATACAATATATTAATAATATTAACCTACTAGGAAGAAAATTTACCTTATTGATATCAGATTTTGCATCGGTTTTGGATTCATTAGCTGAAGGGGTAGTGGGTGGTTCTTGAGACATTTGCGATTTCAGCTTAGTTGGTTTTATTCTTGTTCCAGGTCTAGGCTTCTTTTCTGCAGAACCTACTTCTATACCCCTGGCTTTTAGAGATTCTAACATTGCTTGAGCTCTAGCTTTGTCTGCTTTTTGTTTGGGAGTCAATAACTTCCCTTCAGCTTTTAATCTTTCCTTCCTTTCTTTTTCTTTTTGCTTTTTACGTTCTTTCCTTTCTTGCTCCAGTCTAATGGCTTCAAGACGCTGTCGTTCTCTCTCTTCTTCCTGGCGTAATCTTTCTTCTTCCTCTTTTTGCAACCTCTCTTCTTCTTCCTTCACTTTTTTTAGAGCCTCTTGCATAGCTGCTATAGTTTTTTTGGTAGGACCTTTCTTTGATTTGTCATCTTTTTCACCTTTGTCTCCTTTCTTTTTTCTCTTACCTTCAGCTGGCACATCTCCATCTTTATCATCTGCAGGGGCCTCAGGTGTAGGTTCTTTAGAAACTTCTTCTAATTTTGGTTCTAATTTGGATTCAGGTTTTTTGCTCTCTTGGTCTTTTTCTTTCTTCTTAGCTTCTTGTTTTTTCAATTTCTCCCTCTCTTTTTTTTCCTTCTTTTTCTGAGCAGCTGTTTTAATTTTAATGTCGTCTTCATTATCACTTGCATTTAATTCTTCGGTCTGTTCTTTGTCTTCCTGTGATGGCTCTTTTTTACCTTTTTTCTTAGTTTTAGATTTTTCTTCATCATTAGGTAGTTTTACATCATCAGTTTTAGTTTCTGGAGTTGATTCTTTCTTAACTCCTGCATATTCCATTTCCAACTCTGCTAAAACTTTTTCAAGATCATCATCACTGTCATCCTTCCTTCTTTTGGCTTTTTTACCTTTCTTACCCGCTGGCTCTTTCTTATCAGGTACTTTTTTTTGTGGCTTAACTGGTTCATCATCTTCAGAAGATGGTGGAGCTTCTGGGGCTGAATCAGAGTCTTCTATTTGTAAGAGAGAAAATGCACTCTTATCTGCTTTCTTCCCAGCTTTCTTCCCAGATTTGGTGATTGGCTCGTCTTCAGAATCATCATCTGTAAATTGGGTAGGGCATAAAATTTTGAAAGGCCTGGTGCCCAATAAACTACTATAATTGATATTTAATTGCTTCTTACCTTCACTACTAGAATCCTTCTTTTTTTTGTTTGCTATAGAGACATTCTTGATTGTCTTAGTAACTTCCTTAACATCCTTATCATTAGACTTTTTCAGACTAGCCTTGGCTTTTGGCTGGTCATCTTCACTCTCATCGGAAATCACAGGAACTCTGACAAATAGACAAAATTATACCCCTCTTGGTGCTGTTATGAACAATATCTGTTATAGCAGAAACAAAATAAAGTTGCAAATCTTGAAGACAATTACTTAATTACTTTCATTACATTAATTAAAGGCTACAGACAATAATGTATGGCTGTGTGTAACTGATAATAGTAGAAAGATGTTTTGTTCTAAAAGCTAAGATAGGATTAAAAAAGGCTAACACTAAAAGGATGAAATAAGAGTTCCATATTTGTATGGAAAAATCATGTGCTTAAAAATTTTTTGCTTATATGAATTCACCCAAAAAGGGTACATAATAAGGGTTGAGTTATAATTTTAAAAACTGCCCAACATCCATGTAATATTACTGAGATCCTAAATACCTAATACAAGAAAAATGTTTGTTCCATTCTTTAACATCTTCAGTGATAGTAAATTGTACATAAAGTAATCAATTTGGTAGATAATGTCCTAATGAAATTCTGAAAAATATTAAATATATTCTAGGTGAAAGATCACACCATTCTGTGGATAGGTACAAACATACATAATAAAATGTTATTCTATTATGAACCTTGGGCACACCAACACCACCCCTACTTTGTGCCCCATCATATGCCAGTACTTATTGATATCACAAATATCAACTTCTGCAGAGGGAGATGGTAGCACAGACATGATTTGCTCATAGCTTGGTTCTTGGTGAAAAATCATCTGGATAAGCTGGATACAAAGATAGTAGCCAGATATCCATTGCAACTCTAATACCTAGTATAAAATAATTTTTAATGTATTCTGTGGTACAAGAGAAGGTAACATTCCAATGGTGCAATATCTGGTTTAGGCATCCAAAAGGTTTTATCACAAGATTTGTACTCTCATATATAACAACATATAACATAAATTAAACTAAAACCCTTAGTAAACATTTAACATAATTATTATGTAATAAAGTAAGTAAACATTTCAGCCTATGTGTTATGTTTGGTTATGATCTTTTAGGGGTCACGGATATGATTCCAAGCATACTAATGTATCTGAGAAAACAACTATTTTATTCTATTTGTATTAAATTATACTACTAGACCATTTTGAGAAACAAAACTATCAAGTAACTGTTAGTGTTTCTCAATTCATAAACATACGATTTTAATTAAAATAATCTACTCATATTAATTAGTTAGTAATAGTTCTACTTTTACTGCATTGAAGGTCGACTGAATGGTTTGTATTACGGACAAAGATAATTTGTTAGTTTCATGGAATTTTATCATTTATAGGTCTGCTCTATTACCATGGATTAAAGAGAATATTTAAGATTTTATTATTTTTTTAACTCCACTGTCGTTTATAGGTTAGATGGTCACTTACTTTTTATTTTTATTCTGCGGTGTCTTCACAGCGTCAATTTTAGTGGTTTCTGTATCACTCTCACTGGGAACATAAACAACTGAGTTATAACAGATTACTTACGTTGATCCAACCTCAGAATATGTTCGTAAACTATGATAAACCTTACCAATCTTCGGCAGATTGATTCTTTTTCCCTTTCTTCGCCTTCCCCATTTTGCAAGTTTGTCGAATGGAGTAAGTAAACCTGTAGTATACGTTTCACTTTTACAACATTCACTGATTTCTATCATGTGAAATATATTCAGCACTATTTCTATAGCCGAAAAAACCGTCGTCGTGTACTTTTCGTCCACTTCTCTTTCACGCACTCACCCTGACAGCCTGACACTAATGACGTTTTCGGCATCATATCTATCTATTCCATCTATTCTGTGATCTATTCGGACATTCTGACGTTTAGTTTCTCTTTCTTTTTAAAATTATCTGTATATTGACATGGCAAGGACAATGCAGTTATATGGTCATGAGTGCAGTGGTTCCATGACCAAGCTTTTCTATATATTTTTCTTGTATTTTATACCAAATTTATTTAAGGGTCAGATTATATTTATGTGCGAAAGTTTTCGTGATTGCGGCGTTATAAAAGTAGAGACCAGTGGGCATTATGCCTTTGCCTGTACATTGACATTTCACCAATTTTTTTTTCAAGTAGAAATGTGTGTATGTATCTGGTCTGTCAAGTCAAAATCAAAATTTTTGTAAATGTAATTAGGTACATTTTATCTAAAAAATGTATAAAAGTTTTACCCGGGTTTTAACGTTATATTGTAACGAATCTTTGCAAAATTGTGTGTCTCCTTTAGTGAGGAGTAGCGTTTTGTGTTCGAGTAAAGGCAAAGTTAGTAGTATAGGTTATGTTTTCAAACGAACCAAGAAACATGATCGAGGAAATCCTTCGGCATTATTTCAGCCGGTTCCGGTGAAACCTAATCCCGATGACATGAATATTGGTGAGGAATTCACGGGGCGATTGAAAAAGCAGGACTTGCTAAAAATTCTTAATAAATTTTATCATAAAACAGAGATCAGAGAGTTAGCTGTTGAGAATGGTTTAGATGATCAACTACTACATCAGGCATTTTTGTCTTTTCGAAGGCATTGCTTAGAACACGATTTACCTCCTGATTTACATATAACAATTAGTGACATATTACAAGGTAAGTTCTACCTTTAACCTATGTATACATTAGAAAGATTATATCAATTGAAGGATTTGGTCCATACCATAAAATAGAATTCATTCTGTTATCAAAAATTGAAACTGACAGGATTAGAACTAAACTTTTCATTGAACTTCTTGTTCAGTATTTAGTCTAACCTGCATTTGACTTGTAAGTTGAGTCTGGCAAAATAATAGGTGTGTCAAAGAATACAATGTACCAATGGGTCACAGAGCCTAGATTATATAAAACTTAAAAATTAAAATAAATTTACATGCGGCAATGTTACATTGTGTGCATTGCAACAACACTTGCTAAATTAAACTGCTTCAATTCACTGATAAAAACTTCCCTGCCCACCTACTCACATTTACAATGAAGAAAAAATTGTGACAAAACTTACATAACACAATTATAATATCATCATGGCTATACTATGTAACAAGACCCTAAGCCAAAACAACATTAAATCTCAATTGATCTTTATATTTGAGCTGTGCTGAACACCTGCTAAATTAAATATTTGGTCAAGTTAGGCTTGTCAGTCTGACCATACTGGCTAGCAGTGGTGTCCACAACATATAGGCAAAAAGACACTGCCTACCTTAGTATTTTGGCTTCCCAACCTAATAATAGAATTATTATATCTTTTTTGTTATACTCATGACATAGGTGCAGGCTGATACTAAGTAGATACCAGAGCAAATTGGTACCGACAAGTCTTGTCGGTACCAATTTGCTCTGGTTCATAGTGAATTTATGTGATTTCTGTTTGCCGGTCCCGGTTACCTGTTTCTTTATAAACGCACCCTAATGATGGTCCTGTGTTTTGTGGGTGAGTAGATAGGTAGGTTTCGTAAAGACAGAGAAGAAGATACCTATACATAGGTGTCAATCCGTGGGGATTACTGCCTACATTGACGTAAATGCCAGTGCATGTAATGCTGGCTAGATTCCTCTAATTCTAGGACCTCTTTTTCTCCCACACTGTATTGTTGTCTGATGGCACATTGGATGTCTAGAAGCTGGTGCTAGCTCCGTATCTTCAAACAAAATTTTTGTCCAAGCTTGAGCTCAGTGTAAAAACTCATGGTTCACTTTTGATGCTCAAACACCATAAGTGCACCAAACATGCCCAGAGGCCCTACTTCTGTTTTCAGTATTGCATTATTACATTAATTGGAAGTAACAGTTGAAAATGTGGAACACAAATAAATGAAAATTGACAATATATGCTTAACATTTCAGGTGCAGGACATGTAGATGATTTATTTCCTTATTTTTTAAGACATGCTAGATTGGCATTTCCACATTTAGACTGTTTAGATGATTTGAAAAAAATTTCTGACCTCCGAACTCCTGCCAACTGGTTAGTATAGAAATATGTTTCTTTGTTTATATTATAATAAAATTTAAGTGAAATCTCTATTTAAAACTTTATAGCACTCCACAGTTAAAATAAAACTTGATCCAATAATTAATTTGTGTTCTGCTCATACTTGAAATAAAAGTGTAATTATTTGCATTTAAAGTAATGAATTATAATAAATTTAGTTTGACCAAAAGTCCTCTGTTGGACTACATTTGGAAAATTTACATAACACCTTGTCCTAGGTTATACCTAACGAAATAAGCATTTCAAATGTCTGAATGATTGCATGTTGATAAACATTCTCAGGTATCCACAAGCAAGAAGCAAAATACGTAAAATTGTCTTCCATGCTGGGCCTACTAATTCAGGAAAAACTTACCATGCTATGGAAAGATTTCTTCAAGCAAAATCTGCAGTTTATTGTGGTCCATTGAAGTTATTAGCTACAGAAATTTATCACAAATCAAATAAACATGTAAGTAAATTATAACTGGTTAACCAATACTGTTTTCATATGAAGAAAATGCCTAACAGTTTATTTAGTTTCATGGAAATATGTGTTTGCAGACTAATGCAAACTAATAAAGCACACAATCCCATATAGTGTACAAATGTAATGTTTTCTTTGTATGACTGCGGAATAATGGTGTAGGTGAAGGGTGTCTGGGATAGTAAGGCAAAGTTAGTAGTATAGGTTATATTTTCAAACGAACCAAGAAACATGATCGAGGAAATCCTTCGGCATTATTTCACCTTGGGATTATCACAAAACTGTATCAGCATACATTCCATCAAGAACTTCGATCCCCCATCATTCTTCTGTGCCACCTTCAAATATATATTATTTAAATTATAAGTATAGATAAGTAAAGTTTTCAGGGAACTCCATGTGATTTGATAACTGGTGAGGAAAGAAGACATGCTACATATTATGATAATTTGACTGGTACATCAGAAGTGCCAGAAGAGAATGATGACAACAGTCCTGTCACAGTCGAGGAGAGAGAACTTACACCTTCTAGTCATATTGCTTGCACTGTTGAAATGACTTCCTTAAACAATATATGTGAGTATTTATTACATTTTATCTTTGATGATAATTTTCGATTTCCTCTAAGGAACCGTTAATTGCCAATGGAGCATTGTTATATGTTTGCTATTTTATCAGAATATGAATATGAGATATGCAGATTCTACATTGATCATCAATCAAACTCTCCTTGACTAAAACATCTTGCAACAATATCAATCAATATTAAAGAAGAAGCGTCTGATTGACAATCAACACAGAAACTAATAGTGGTGATCTCTATGTCATAAAATAAAATGAGTTGTGGTCTCATTTTGTGTTAGTATGTACCACACAATATAAGTGTTTTACATTTCAGATGATGTAGCTGTAATAGATGAAATTCAAATGATAGGTGACAGAGGACGAGGCTGGGCATGGACAAGGGCTATATTAGGTCAATATAAAGTTATTTTTGTTATAGTTATAATGTAGCATTTGATTTGAGAGACCCATTTCAGTTTTTATGTACTTAAATCTGGCGTGAAAAGTACTCGAAACCAGAGGTCATGTATGAAAAGATGTATGAATGTAGATGAAGCGAAAGGGGTATGTCAGGACCGTGACAAATGGAGATCTGTAGTTTCTGCCTACCCCTCTGGGAGACAGGCGTGAAGTGTATATTGTATGTATGTAAATTACTCTGTTGTAAGATGAAGAGTTGACAATCATTTATGTAATTAAACTTGTTTGATTCAATCTGATTTGGGTACTTACTATTACTAAAAGTGTATATTGTGTGTATTGAATTGGTCTCTGGAATGGGGCTTTTTAAGGAACTTATTCCCATTAGTTACGATAGATGGCGCTAGCTGAGTTCAAACCTTCATATATTTTGTTATAGCTTTTAAATTTTAGTGTAGTTATGAAAGTGTAAAAAGTACCTTGTAATAAAATCTTTCTCTACACTAAGTACTCTCAAATAACAAAGATTTAATGAAAAAGAAAGATTCAATATGAGAAAAATATAATAAAGTCCTAAATAAACCTATGGTAAACAGGAAAATTAAAATTACATATTTATTTATAATAAGTTTGATATTTTTATTCAAGGATTACAAGCAGACGAAATTCATTTATGTGGTGAAGCTGGAGCTATTAGCCTCATAGAAGAGATCTGTAATACAACTGGTGAAGAAATGGAGGTAATTTATTATTATACTTACACTAGCTGTCCCGGCAAACATTTGTTTTGCCATAATATGTTGCCTTTGTACCCCGTATATTGGGAGAAATGCAACTGGTAGATGCATAAAAAATAGATAGTAGCCGATTCTCAGACCCACTGAATACGCATATAAAATTTGGTAAAAATCGGTAAAGCCGTTTCGGAGGAGTATGGCAACGAAAACTGTGACACGAGAATTTTATATATTAGATTATCTCCGGGCACTCTGGTTTATTTTAATTAGGTCACATCAGTATCATAAGAAAAAGTTACGAGTGTTGTCCCAGATCCTAAGCAGTTTCACACGTATTCATATTAACTCATTCATAAATCATTTGTTGAACTCAAGTTGAAAGTAAGGTCGAAGTATCAAACATGATCCATGTTAGGGTATACCTCTATATTACAATAAGTATCTGATCTATATTATTAGTCTATTACTTAAGAGTCTATTTCTATTTTTGACGTCATCATCGCTGCATACAACATTGCTCTCCTATATGTATTAACACACACACATATACAGGTTTACAAAATGTCTGTTTTGATATTCAAAGTAATTTTCGGAACATAGGTGTACATGTCGAAAGAAAAGCGTCTCAAATGTAGGTACAATCCTAGTGAATAATTATGAGACATCGTGCTTCAGAAAGAGCCTGTTGGCTATATTCGTTTTATACTGCTATCTCTTATCAAAGAACCTTCTGCTGAAACGTCAATGGCTCTCTAACCAGCGAAGGGGTAGGTCGCGTCGAAGCATAAAATATATATACAGGGTGATAAGGACATCCTAGTAACTTATTTATATTTTATCGCAATTTGAAAATAAAAGCTTATCAGCATGTCAAAAACATTTGTAAAAGGCAAACCCATAGAGCAACAAGCCCGAAAAATTGTGTTCAATATATATCTGTATATACTTTCTATCCGGAAATCAAAAAATTTAAAAAGTCCGGATGCCGATTATTTTAAGAAGGTACAACAAAGAGTAACAACTGCAACAGGAATTTCCCGTACAACTGTAATAAAAATTCTGCAGGAGGAAGAGTTTAAGACCGATACGAATGACTCTAAACTAAACAACCGAGGTAGACCATCATGCATGCCTTAACCTCGATGATTTCGATTACGGAGTCATTCGCAGAATGGTTTACAATTTTCATTTGATCTATAATCATGTTCCAACAATTAAGGCCTTAAAGTCAAAGTTACAGGATGCAATAAATTTTATGGGTTGTGAATTTACATTGAGAAAAATACTTCACCAAATTGGTTTCCGGTTTAACCCTTTCGCTGCGGTAGGCGAGTTAACTCGTCTTATTGATTGTCTTCCCCTACGCGGATGGCGAGATCTGAGATCGAGAATCTATCTGATATAATTCATCCACACACACGGAACAATGCAAACGCGGACACCGCCTACAAACTGAGAAGCAGATTGTAGATTTCGCAATTTCAAATGTAGTTATAGAGTGTTATTTAGTGTTGCTAGCTCATATCACGTCAAAAGTGATCGGTTGATAGATTTTATAGGTTGCAAAATTGTTTTTCTTTCTGTATAAGGTTGTGATGAGGAGTGGCCACAATGGACACATGTAAGTACATGTACCTATTATGTATTATTTTACAGTTTTATATAGAGACTAGCTGTCCCGGCAAAAATTTTTTTTGCCATAATAAGTTGCCCTTGTACCCCGTGTATTGATAGAAATACAACTGGTAGATGCGTAAAAAATAGATAGTAGCCGATTCTCAGACCTACTGAATACGCATATAAAATTTCATCAAAATCGGTCAAGCCGTTTCGGAGGAGTATGGCAACGAAAACTGTGACACGAGAATTTTATATATTAGACAAGAAACGCGACCCAGGGTCTTCCCTGCACTTTTTTATTATACATGTACCTACCTACCTACTTATTTCTATTGATGCTATGACAACAAATACATAATATGTAATAAATTAATATAAAATCAATATGAAGCTCCCACATAACACCTAATGTTTTACAAAATGCAATAGACAAGTACATAACTCTAGTACACTTTTTCATTTTACAGTTAGAAAAAGGAAAATAGAAGACGAGGACGACTTTACTTACTCGCAAAGCATTTTAATGCCTATGCCGATATCACGAAATGAAGGTGCAATGCATCTAAAGCACCTGACTTCGACAGAGAAGATATAATATGTAGTAATAAACAAAAAGAAACTGAATCTGAAGAACAAGGAGACATGAAAGGTAAAGAAGACAATATAAACAAGTGTTTGGAATGTATCAAAGATGACATAACCGACGCAAGGAATACTCATTTTTGCCGATTGCTATCCGAAGAATTTCAATATATACCACCATGCATGCGAAATACAGTGTATCGTCATATTTAAAAAAATGTACATGAGTTTAAAGGCAAACATGATAAAGAATACGAAATGAAAGTTATATACCTACCCAAAATCATAATAAGTAGAAGGAAGAAGATTTTCGACTCTGCAATTAGTGTCAATCTTTCCATACAAAATGTGACACTGAATACAGTTTTAGAGTCGAACACTGTCAAAAAAAATTCCACAATTCTACCTGCTTATCAACATGATGAATACCTAAATAGTAATAAAAAACTTTTTAATTTCAGTAAATAATGTTTTATTTCTATTTGTTTTATACCAAAAATGCTTATACCTAAAGGACAAAACACAAATAGAGTAATGTTTTTTGTAATTATGTTTAATGTAAGAGAAAAAAGTTAGGTTAGGTTAAGAAATCTTAAATCAAGAAATCTTAACTCATAATTCCTATGCTTAAAATATAAGTTCTTGTCAAATCAGTATTCTGCCATGGTATGGTAAATACGGAAACAAGGTTCGACACATAATGCAACGCCACACGGTGTACACATGTACCTCGATTCTTTTCGATTTTTTAGTATTAGAGCGAACATGACATTTACGCGTAGGACACGATTTTTTTTCTGTTGCTGGAACTTTTGATGGAAAATGTCTACTTGTAAGCCGGAATGGATTTATACATAGTTTTAGGTGTCGGCCGTACCAAAAACATTTCCCTTCCATATTTTTCTGTAAGTCCCCGAATCACTTCTAAATTATACTCTGCTAATGGGACAATTTTTTCCTTGACAATATTGTAAGTAATATGAGAGTTGTACAATATCATATCAATCATGTGTAAACACATTTTTCGATACCATTTTAAGCTCTTTCGTAAGCAGGATATGTTATGCATCATCATATCAGACTTGTCAACGGCACCTTTGCCGTAATTGTAATCTATTATACATTTGGGCTTCAATTGACCAGTTTTTGTCACTGTGAATTCACCAGAATGCACGGTTGTCAGCATGTGTATCATTCTCTTGTCACACCATTTGAGTGCCATCTGGGTTTCAGTATGTTTGATTTCGATTTACCCTTTTGATATTTTTGCGTCCATTCGAGGAAAATACTTTCGGCGTGGTTTAACTGTACCACAACAATTAGTGTCATTTTCATGCAAAAACTGGTACAGTAGGTATGGGGCTAGTATACCAGTTATCAGTAAACAAAGTATGACCTTTGTGTAAATAGCTCTCCATAAGTTTTTTTACTATAGCACCCGAAATTCCCGCTTCTTTATCTGCGGCGACTGTCCCTTTACCTGTGTATATTATAAAGTTTAAGATATACCCTGTTTCTACATCACAAAGTACGTAGAATTTAACACCAAAACGACTTCTTTTGGATGGGATATATTGCTTAAAATGTAGTCTGCCTTTGAATAAAACGAGACTTTCATCAATGCACAATTTGTCATCATGTTCTTCGTATACTCGTAAAAACCACGTAGTTTCCGCAATTTATCCGACATATCTGATAATTCTTCGAAATGAAGCATAGATAAAATGGACAGGTATCGGTCACGAGGCATCATATTACTAAATATGTTTGTTTCTAATAAGGAATCTGTACTCCAGTATTCAGCCAGAGATAGTTTTTTCATTCTTGTCATCAGTATAGTAAGGGCCACAAAACAATAAATTTCAGATGGTGAAGTTGGTTGCCATGACTGCATGCATGCGAGACTTCGTTTTAATGTCTGGGAGCGATTTACATTTTTCTGCATAAATATTTGTATTTGCTGCAATTTTATTAGCTAATTCATAACTGAAGAAATATTCAAAAAAATTAACGGCACCTGTTAACTGCGACAAACTCGTATCTTGAAAGCCATTGTCGCCTACAAAAGACTGCACTTTAGGATTTTCAAAATTACCAGTGGACCAATTAAAATTCGTGGGATCCGTTACTGTATGTTCCTGGAGAAATTCACTCCTCTGCTGTGTATCATCATCAGAATCTGGCTGGATCAATTAAAATGTTTATCAGTTGATCCTCCGTGTCATAGAAATGATGATTCCTTGCGAGATCTTGGAAATCCCATGATGTTCCAGGATCATTTAAAAAATCACGCATATAAATATTTAATTATAATTTGATTAAACCGTATGTAAATACGGAACAAGATCGTAAATAGTTCTTACGAATGTCGTAGAGAAATTATATAACAAACTACCTTCTTATCATTTGCCTATTTGTAACGGGACAGACAGATAGTTTCTGAACATACCTAACACAAATTTTAGGTCCTCCAATAATTAAGTGCATACGTATTGATTTTTTAGCTTAAGTATTATACTAAATTTGGGATGAATTTTCGGCACATACAAATAAAAAAAATAAGGTAAAAAAAATTTAAAAAAACATTGAACGATAGCTGATTAATTCATTTTCGAGATTACGAACGTGGCAACACACCCACAAAAGTGGGTAGATATCTATTACATTTTGAGACGAGATAATACGCCTACCGTGTGTAGTAGCGAGAAATCAAAGACGAGTTATTTCGCCTTCAGTATGTAGAGTGAATGATCGCAAGACGAGTTTACTCGCCCGCTGTATGATACGATATGGTAATGATTACTTCTTCAGTATACAAATACGGTTTTACGTTTCCTCGCTTCGCAGTAAAAGGGGAAAATAAATAACAATAAAAAGATGCTTGTGGAGAAAGACAAGATGCGTCTCAAGAAAATAAAATATCTTGATCTTATCAAAACATACCGATCTCAAGGCATATCCCTGCCTTAGTTTATATGGATGAAACATAAATTCACACATCTCATTTAACAGGAAAATGCTAAATTGATTCTTCAGATAAAGGAGTTAAACAGTTGATTTCGAAAGGACAGCGGCTTATTATAGTGCATTCTGGTAGTGCAAAAGGTTTTATTCAAGGAGCGTTGCGCGATGTATCAATCCACTGATAAAAGTGGAGATTATCATAACGCTATGAATAGTGAAAATTATGAAAAATGGCTGTGAAATCAACTTATTCCTAACTTACCTCCACATTCCGTACTTGTTGTAGATAATGCTGCGTACCATAACAAATACTTGGAAAAACCACTAAATTCTAACTCTCTCTAACAGGATATAATAAACTGGCTACTGAAACATGTCATTTATTTTGACACGTCCTTCACTAAATTACAGTTATACGAAATTATTCAATTAAACATCAATTTGTCGAATATTCAATTGACAAAATTCTTAACCAATATGGGCACACTATTTTAAGATTACCCCCATACCACCCAGACTTTAACCCCATAGAGAACATTTGGTCTCAAATAAAAGGATATGTTTCACAAAGAAACGTTGATATGAATATGTCTACCGTGAAACGATTAGTTATGGAAAAAGTGGATTTAATTAGTCCAGAGGATTGGAAAAACGTTTGTGATCATGCTATAAAATTTGAGAATTAGTATCGACGTAATGAAAATTTGTTAGATGATCATATGAACAGCATAATAATATATGTTAATGAGGGCTCTGACAGGGACTCGTCTGAGAGCAATTTTGATTCGGTAATGGAAGATATTGAAAATGATGACCGAAACTAAAAAAAATTATTGGGGTACCGAGTTGATTTTACAAGTAGTTTTAATTTGATTTTAGTTTAAACCTATAGTATAAGTGAAGCATATTATACATGTTAGATTATTTCATTAACAATACATTGTCTTCATAAGTTATGCCTTTTTAATTTTAGTAAACTTATCATACTTACATTATTTTTTAGTGGTCATCGAAATGATTGCAGCAGCCTGTATAAAACAAAGTTTGTTTGTTATTTGCATAGAAATAGAATGTACAAGAAGAACTGTGCTCACTTGAAATCGTGACCAAAAATGGAATGCGTATGTGTGTGTGATCTTTTTGTGTGAATGAAGAATAGTGTTGCCTAGGTTGTTTGTTATACAAATATCGATACTTGTTGCGAATCGAGAAGAAACGCAGGTTTCATGAAGTAATGTCTCAAACGTATTGAAATATTATTACTTATACATTTCACGAAAATTTTTACCAAAATAATAAACAAAACAATTAAGTCGGACTTATAAGCAAACATAGTAGTCGCTTACTACAAATTTGTCGTCGCAAAGCAAAGTAAGGATTTTAGACAATAATACAGTTTGCTTAGTAATAAAATTTTCTTTACGGTGGCGTGTGAAAAAATTAAAGACAAGACGAAGACTTAGTACACTTCAATAATGTACCTAAATATTATTGCCCACAGCTTTGCTTGGAAGCACCTGATAATTGCACGAATTTATATAAATTCACGCATCAATGTAATACAATTTAAACATATTGTGCAAGCGGTGAAGGTGGCAGTAACAATAAAATCATAACTGTTTATTTGCAAAATATTGAACTCTACCTACCTAACACGAATTCACATAACTCCAAAATAAGTTGAACAAAAATAAAGTTTACAAAGTAAATAAATTTTAAAATTTTCTTACAATTGGTACTATAGTATCTAATTAGCATAAATAACCCAAAAATACCGCAGCGCGGCCTCGAATAGCATGTCACCACGATTTATAATTTCATATTTTGCGCTGCCATTTGAAAGCGATACTAGCGTTCAGGACGTACGTTCGTGTAGGACGCCCTCAGGCAAGATGATATACGCAAGATGGCTGGCAGAAGCTGGATGCGAGAAGCCGAAAAAAGATCACAGTGGCGTGCAATTGGAGAGGCCTATGTCCAGCGGTGGACAAGTATGGGCTGATGATGATGATGATGACTAGCGTTGTTGGGTTCCCTTCTTCTGATCATGTGACCAATCCATCGTTTGCGTTGTACAATCTACTGCCCATAAGAATGACGACGAAGAATGACAACACTGTGCCCATAGGTCCTCGTCGCGTATCGTGTTCGGCCCGAACACGCGGAGGATATATCTCATTCAGGAACACTTGGAGCTGGTCCGTGAGACCTTTTGTCGACTCAATCCAGGTCTCACAGCCGAAGAATAGAATCGATTTATAGATTCTACCTTTGCTAAAATACCTACGTTACTGTGAGGAATTATTTGACAGTCCAAATATCCCACGTCGATAAAAGATTTAGATAAACAAAAGAGAAGTTGTCTGGCTTATTTTCATTGAACCGGGAAGCACTTTATAATTTAGTTAGTAATGGTAGGCGAAAGCTTACAAACCGTAGAGCTATGCTGTTTAAAACAAATAATCACTGCTGGCTATTCTACGACCATCCAGTGGTACCAAAATCTAACTACAGCTCAATAATTCCCCACTATCTACGCTACTATTAGGGTTCTACTTTCTACATTACGAATAGTTAAGATACTTAACGGGAACAAATAATGTAGGTATCGAGTCTTTAATCAATAAACGGCGACTACTTCTTTGCAAAAAACATCTCTCTTCAAAATGCTTGCTGCATATGCATGATTTTTCTTTAAAACCCAATTGGATCTAATTACAATTCTTGTCCATTTCGCTCTTATTTCCGAGTTCGTAGGCTATCTTTAAATAATTACATCGAAATTTAATTACATAAAGTTAAACTGGCACTTAGTCCAAACCTTCATAATGAAAATTGTATATGGCTCAAAGGTTATAAATTTCAAATACCGATACGAAAAATCAAAGTGTTGTCAATCCCTAGCGTAAACACACAAATTTACTTTTTACACAAAGGAACCGAAATTTCGGTTTTTGGCTAGTGTATTCAATAAAATATATGAAATTCTTTAATGTCCTACAGGAATCAACGGCAATTATCCTATTATATATGAACACTAGCTTTTGCCCGCGACTTCGTCCGCATGGCGAGCCTTTTATAAAGAGAGATCTTTGTCTATGTTGTAGAAAAATTTAAAAAATGTGTTTCCGTATTTTTTCCCGGTGTGTGTTGAAGTTAAGTTGATAATGAAAGTTGCCTTAAAAATTTTTGTTTTTTCTTGGAGAAAATACCATGAACAACTACATCACAATCACTCAGAATCTGGCGCTAGTACAGTATTTTTTCATGAAAAAGATTTTTTATATTCCCATGAAGCTGTACATTTGCTAAGATATATTAAAAAAATTTAATTTTAATTTAACTCGCAGTAATTTTTTTGTCTATACCAATGCATGCCCGCTATTCCCGTTACCTTGGAATTTCGGAATATCTAGACATGACTGAACTTTGCATTCACTAAGCACGTCAAATTTCAAGCATCAGGTTAAGATTTTTTCATAATTTTTTTTCCCACCAATTCCCGGTCCTGTAGGAATTTCTCAAAATACAGCCATAACTTAACATTATATTTACTAAAACTTTTTTTGCTAACTCTCATTCCCGTGCAAATTTTGCGTTGCAAGAAAGTTTTCCGATCATGAAGGGACCTGCATGGCTAATTTCAATAATTTATCTTACGCGGTTTATTTTTTTTTCATACAAAAGTTTTTCTCCCGCAAACTACTGTTCCCGTGGGAATTTTCCAATATCGTGTTGAAACTAAGCTATACGTTTACTAAGGTATCTGCATTCCAAATTTCAAGCGTAAAATTTGAAGGTCTAGATTTTTAATTCAAAAGGATTTTCACTATGTATATGTATTCTCGTACCCGAGGCAATTTCGGGAATACCTATCATAGTGCACCCCTACGATATCTAACCTACGTCCTTTTCAAATTTAATAAATTTAATATTGAAAAAAAATATAATGTGTACATGATAACAAACCACGCACAAACACATCACAATACGATTCACGCATTTTAGTATTTTACTCGGTATATGTTGAATGTAAATAATAATTAATCAATGTTGTAATAAATAAATTAGAAAGGTTTTCTTCTTTAACAATACATTTCATTCAGTTCAAAAATGCTTCTGTCTCTGGCGCTTGTGCAGTATTTTTTCATGAAAAAGGTATTTCCCAATCCCATAAAGCTGTAAATTTCCTAAGATACCCATATACTAAAAATAATCAAGACTCATACTCGCGGTATTTCTTTTTATATACAAAAGTTTTCCCACTATTCCCGTTTCCATAAGAATTTTGGAAAATTCAGTCATGGCTTAAATTTGCATGCAGTAAGGTATATGCATGTTAAATTTCAAGCGTCTAACTTACGTGGTTTAGATTTTTTCATTCAATATTTATCCCGTCAACTCCCGTTCCAGTAGGAATTTTTCAAAATACAGCCATAACTAAACTTTATATTTCCTAAGGTATGTGCATGTTAGATTTCAAACTTTAAATTTACGCGATTTCTCATATAAAAGTATTCCACTAACTCCCATTCCCGTGGGAATTTTGCAATATCACGTTGTAAGTAAGATATACGTTCATTAAGGTACTTGGGTAATAAATTTCAATCATCTGTCTTACGCGGTTATTTTTTTCATACAACAGTTTTTTCCCGCTAACTCCCGTTCCCAAAGGAATTTTCCAATAGCCTGTTGCACCTAAGCTTTAAGTGTACTAAGGTACCTGCATCCCAAATTTCAAGCGTCTACCTTGAGCGGTTTAAATTTTTCATACAAAAGTTTTATACTGTCAACTCCCGTTCCCGTAGGAATTTCTCAAAATACAGCTATAACTAAACTTTATCTTTCCTAAGGTATGTGCATGTTAGATTTCAAACTTCAAATTTACGCGATTTCTCATTATATAAAAGTTTTCCGCTAACTCCCATTCCCGTGGGAATTTTGCAATATCGCGTACCGAGTAAGCTATACGTTTTTTAAGGGTCCTGCGTACCAAATTTCTGCCATCTGTCTTACGCGGTTTATTTTTTTTCATACAATTTCTTTTTACCACTAACTCCCGTTCCCATGGGAATTTTCCAATAGCCTGTTGCACCTAAGCTTTTAGAATACTAAGGTACCTGCATCTCAAATTTCAAGCAACTACCTTGAACGGTTCAGATTTTTCATACAAACGTTTTATCCCGTTAATTCCCGTTCCCGTGGGAATTTCGGAAATCCCTTTCTTAGTGCACCCCTACGGTACCTAAGCTACGTCCGTTCCAAATTTCAAGTCCCTACGTTTAGCCGTTTGGGCTGTGCGTTGATATGTCAGTCAGTCAGTCATTCATTCAGCTTTTCCTTTTATATATTTAGATTCATACAACTTTTCGTACCGTAAGAAGCCTAGGTATTTCAGACCATTGTTGGGGTTAGATTGGGTAGGACACATACTAAAGAGTATTGGTGATAGGCGGCTATAGCCAAAAATCCCTTTAGTACCCGAGACATTCATTCGGTCGAGTTTTAAAAACACTAGCTGTACCGCGCAGTTTTACTCGGGTTTTTCGTTCCCGTGGGAATTTGGGGATACAATATATCATATGTTACTCAGGAATAATGTAGTTTGCCAACAGTGAAAGATTTTTTCAAATCTGTTCAGTAGTATCGGAGCCTATTAAATTGAAACAAACAAAGGAAAAATCAAACCTTTCCTCTTTATAATATTTATAAACATGAATAAATGCATCTGGTATCATTATTTATACAATGATCACGCTTTCGACATTTCTTGAAGTTCATAATTATCATCGTCATCATCAGCCCATACAGAAGTTGTTGAAGTTATTATATAATAATTAATGTTTGATACGACAACTATTAAATTGCTATTTTTAGAAACCCCCTTTCGTGTTCGTGTCGGGCCCTTTCATTTGATACCCCACTTGAACATATTTGTTTAAACTCGACATTTTATTCCCACTTTCAATAACCCCCATAACGTTTGAACAAATTATCAAATTTAAAAAAAAAATCGGTAACATACTGAAATGGAAACAGGAGTCTCACTAGGCCCAAGTTCCCACCACTTATTGGTAAGTTGTTTATGAATGTTTCCTTGTTTCAGGTGCGGTCATACAAAAGACTAACAGAATTGAAAGTGGAGGATGTAGCGCTGGGCACATTGGATAAAGTACAACCCGGCGACTGTATAGTGTGTTTCAACAAGAATGACATTTACAGTGTGAGTCGGGCCATTGAACAGAGGTCAGTCCTCCTTGAGGCAGGTATCCCATTGTAGTGAATGTTTTATAATATAGTAGAAAGGACCTCGAAAAGGACCCACATTTTTTCAATACAAATTTTACAGTTGTCTAGAACAAACTGTACCGTCCAAACAGTTTTGGACTAAATTTAAGTATATATATTTCATCAAAATTGACTGCTGAAACCATATTTTCCTACAAATTTTTTCGGGCTCCTTTTATTGCTAACGTCGCGACGGGCATGACGTGCCTTCGTAAGGTTTAAGTTCTGCTTTGGACCAATAATAAGTACTGACGTCTGTATGAATTGAAAAAAGAAAGTCAAAGTATCCTGTGTAAGTATCCTTTTAGTGGGTACTTGGACCTGCAAACGGAGGTTTGTGGGTCCGAGAGCGGTTGTACTCGGCGTGCATCAATGGGTCTCTTTTTCAGAGACCATGTATGTGTTAACGCCCATACTTTGTGGGAAAACAGAATTCCACAAGTGAAACCTATAACGGTACCATCTATCACATTGGGCTAAGTGTAGTTGGTGAACCATGTGTAATTAATTGCTTAGCATGTGTCTCCGCATACTCCGCTTTGGGATTGAAAGGCGTGAAGTGTTTTTTTTATCCCATGTAGAAATCCCGTCTTGTATTTATATAGTTTTTGTTTATTGTGGTACGGATGTAGTAAGAAAATACTGCACTTATAGTACAGTATATTTTGTGTTTGTCTCTTAATTTCTATTCAACTCTAAGGCCCGTATTTAGAAACAGTAAATAGTAGGTACTCAAGAGTCGTTTGAGCATAGTTTGTCTCTTAAACAAAGACGATTAGGCGGGGCAGAATTTTCTTGAGAAGACATCTGTGCTTGAGGGGAGTATCAGAACGTACGGGCCTTATTGTACAGTTGTTTACTACAATGATTGCACCATTTAAAAAAAAATGTTAATTTCGCAGAGGACATGAAGTAGCAGTAATCTACGGAAGCTTACCACCTGGAACAAAGTTGGCGCAAGCGAATAAGTTCAATGACCCCGAAAATTCATGCAAAGTTATGGTGGCAACTGACGCTATTGGACTTGGCATTAATCTGTAAGTACCTAGTACTTGCTTCGTAAGCTATTTCTCATGACTACAATCACTAATTCGGTGGGCCTTTAGAAATACAGTTCTGATATGAGATCGGCAAAACGTCTCCCCTCACCACCAGCAGGGTCCTAAGACTACTACACTCTGTTAGTTGCATCGCTCTGGCGTCGTAGGGACAAACGATGTGCATTGCTTTTTTCATTACTTTAATTTCACTGCCGTCCGTTTACAAAAACAGCGATGCACCTCGACGTCGTTTTCCGCTACGATTTCCGCAACTGCGAGAGTGTAGCAGACTTGGCCTCCAGGTGGACACTCCATATTGTGCGAACCGAACGGTTTGCGTCAAATTTCATAGTGCGAATCAGCCAGGGTGTGAAATGACTTGCCAGAGTCTGTGTTTATACTGCGCAGTATAATCTGGATGAAGATCTTCAAGTTATGGGTGAATAAGTACCTAATAAACAAGTCTGTTTCACCGTAGGCCACGTCCCTGCTTAACATCAGACGGGATGCTGGTCAAACGCTAGTTTATAATGAAAAATATAGGTGGTAGGGTTCATTTTTGCATCCCAGATCAAGGGTAGGTACTTATTTATGATTTACTTTTATTTTTCAGGAGTATAAGAAGAGTAATATTTTACTCTCTTATAAAACCAGTGATAAACGAAGACGGCGACAAAGAAATGGACGTTATAAGTGTATCTCAGGCTTTACAAATCGCTGGTGAGTATATATATATTTTTTTTTATCACTATGAACAAGCGTTTGACCACCATCCTGCCTGATGTTAAGCAGCGATGTGGTCTACGATGGAGTACACTTGTTCATTAGGTACCTATTCACCCGCGACTTAAAGACCTTCAGACTGTACTGCGCAGGAAACACAGACGCCGGCAAGTCGTTCCACCTCCTGGCGGTTCGCACTATGAAACGCAAACCGTTTGGTTTGGCAAACCGGTAGCTTATAAACAAGAATAACATATAGGCTATAAGGTATATTGGTATAACAATGTTTGCCGGATCAGCTAGTTCTGTATACATAAATTATTTTAATATTTACTAAGATATCATCAAAATCTATTACGCGTTATTTGTATTAACTCGACAAGCGAGCACTGCATTAGAAACGTTGTAAAACTGACTTTCGGGGAATTGTTACTGCGTTCAACATGTGGTTACATTACAAAATGCTATTACTACTTCCAGGTCGCGCGGGACGTTACGGCAGCACGTGGGAGACTGGCTACGTGAGCACCTACAAGCCGGAGGACCTGGCCACACTCAAGACGTTGCTGTCGAAGCCGCCGGAGCCCGTGGCGCAGGCCGGACTCCACCCCACTGCGGAACAAATGGAACTCTACGCGTACCATCTGCCCCATGCCACGCTCAGTAGTCTTATGGTACGTTGAAGAATTCTGTGTAGAGGTACCTAATTATATTCGTGCTTATATAAGCATGCGTTTGGCACTGGCCTATATTATGTACTTTCTTCGACATAAACTGTCTGTGATGTATATGGTATGTAGTGTATAGAGTTCATCATCAGCCACATAACGTCCACTGCTGGACGAGGGCCTCCCCCAATAAGATCCGTCATTTGGGGTGAAATGCCAGTAATCGCCACGCTTGGCAGGCGGGTTGGCGATCGCAGTGGTGTTGTAGTTTAACACACAGAGAGCGCTGCTGCCCGTTCTTTGGAGAGCTCCATGTATAGAGTAATCGTGCAAAATCCTATTGCGTTTTCTATCGACACTTTAGCTTAGATCGCATAAAATGACCGTTACGTGACACGTGTCACAGGAAATACATACACATTCGTTGTATGTATAGGAGAATCACCATGCCATGTTTTGAGGGGGAAGATTCGGGGAAAGGTAAATATGTAGCAGCAGCACCCGCATTGGCCGTCTCATTAATGTGCCTATGTCAGTCACGGTCATTGTACATTGCAACGTGTGAGACATCGCCAGTGTACCTAATTGACGATTATTGGCTATGCGCGCGACGGTGGCGACGCGTAGCGTTTACAACATTTGCGGAAGCTGTCAAATAATAACAATGTAAACATTGTTAGTTTTCTTTGCAAATATAAATAAAAACAAATATTAAAATAGTATTGTTGACAATATTTAAGTGAAATTTATTAAATAGTTTGTAAAATTAATATAATAATAAAAACCGGGTTTGAAACTATTACACATACTTAATATTAGTTTCCAACCACACACTGAGATAAAATGCAATAAATTAGTATTAGCCGAGCATGTAAGAACGCAACACGTTAAAATTTAACAACGCAACAACACTCATGGCCCATTTCTTTGCTTTGATTTTGTACTGCAATCAACACTTGACAGCTGATCATCCGCATTTGTTTCCGATTTCTGCCGTGTTGTGCGCTGCGGTCGTTATCTGTCTGCCACTACTCGCTTTGCACATAGCCAATAAAGAAAACGTTCGAAAAATTCATTAATTAATTCAAGGCTGAATGTAGATGGCGTTTCACGTGCTTGACTCATTTAGACCGATGAAAGTGAGGCAATCCGTCAAATGGACTTGTTTGAACTACGACTAACGTTGGTTACGTTCGATTTTTTGGGTCACGTGTCTATGTGGATCAAAGAAAAATAATGCCATTAAATCATTAATTTTTATTAATTTATATATGGATAGGCAATGGCACTTGCTAAGCAAATGCCCACGGTTCACCAAGCGTATTTAACCCAACGTGACAGGGGATGAGCCCATCGCCGTTATAGGGTTCACACACCTTGTGTACTAACCTTGGGTAAGAAACCCTTCTTCACGATGCTGGCCCTCGCAGTACGAGTGTAGCGTTGATACATGTTCAGTAGCCGAACTCGAAACCCACCGCTTGCCTCGCGACCTCTTGTCGCGAGGCAAGTATCCGACCAATTGGACAACAGGCGCTGTTTTTTTTTTATAAAAATGGTCCATTTGCGCAGGACATATTCGTGCACCTGTGCACGGTGGACGACTCGCTGTACTTCATGTGCAACACGGAGGGGTTCAAGTTCCTGGCGGAGATGATCCAGCACGTGCCGCTGCCGCTGCGCGCGCGCTACGTGTTCTGCTGCGCGCCCATCAACAACAAGCTGCCCTTCGTCTGCGCCACCTTCTTGAAGGTTACAATATATTATATATACACGCCAAGTGCCGTACTCATTGCCTCCGCACTGTCGTACCTCAACATTGAGATGACACATAGTAATCCAGCAATCAAAAAGATAAATTTCAGGTTTTTGTGACACCCATACGTCGACGTTCGATGTAAATTGAATCATTATTGTTACATATAAAAGTATGTAGGATTAAGAAGATGCCGTTAACTTACAGTACCTACCTATGTACAGTACCTATGACCCACCATAAGGCAATTTTCCTTCTGACATTTTTTTTTCTTGGTTCTTTTGTTCAGCTTAAAAGCCGACAATTCTGCCACAAAAAATGTAGGTAGTTCTCTTCGTGTTCAAGTTATAGTATAGTCATAGTAAGTCGTCAATAGTCAAAGTCGTGTCAAAAACACATTAAAATGTGAGGGTGGACCATCACATTTCAATGCTGCGTGGAACTTTATACGGGAATAACAAATTGATGAAATAGGAGTCCTCTCCTCTCCTTTACTTCTCACTCTCACTACATTATTTTACATCACCAGCACATTATTACACTAAATCCACCACATTAACACAATATTTACTTGTCAGTGTCAGGCTACTAGTTCACATTACGTTACAAGAAGAATTGTATAAATAGCCCTTTACGCTTGTGTACTTATCAGATGGTGAGGCAGTACAGTCGCAACGAGCCACTAACGAAGTCTTGGATAAGCAATATAGTGGACTGGCCTCTTCCAGCGCCTAAAACCATCATGGACCTCGTACACTTGGAGTCAGTATTTGATATTCTGGAGCTTTATTTATGGCTAAGGTGAGCTGAAAATAATATATTGTTTGTTATGGGGTTATTTATGAGGAAACACCCTATTAAGCCGATGTTTACTATCTCTCTAGACCATACTGAGTACATTTTATTAGCTGTTAATGTACTAAACGTCCAAGAGCAGTATTAGCTTCTAGACTTCAGTTTAAAAAAAAAAGGGTATTCGCATACAGAAATGTATTTTTCCTAATTTTGCTTTAGTACTTCGGTTATACACGAGTCCAAATTTTCCCATCTTGGGGGTCGTAAGAGGCGGCTGAGGGAACTCTCCAGAGGACGAGCGTTCTCTGTGAGTTAAACCATAACGCCACCGTGACCGCCAACCCGTAATCGTAGTGATTATTGGCATTTCCCCCCAAATGATCATGAAATCATCATGGGAGACCCTCATCCAGCAGTGGACGTCATCTAACTGATGATGATTTCGGTTATATTAGATTTTCGGCGATGGAAGAGGAAGTACTGGACGAAAGTCTAGCCACATATTATCAGTGCTCTTATCTTATCTTAGGATGTTGTACTCCCCACCAACATTACTGATGAGTGAATAAATCATGTGTGTACATACATTTATACACTTTTGCAGTTATCGGTTCCCTGACATGTTCCCTGATATAAAGTTGGTTCGGGAAATGGAGATAGAGTTGGATGCTATTATTCAACAAGGGATATTCCAAATTACAAGGTATTTTGTGTTTTTGTTTTTTTTTTCATATTTTACCAATACAACTCTTGAAAATTATTTGTCATTTGGTCTATACATTGTTTTAGGAAACTGTCATTGAGAAGACGAACATGTTATCAGAAATAAAATACAGAATATGACGTTTATGACCCGGATATATTATATAAAATTCGATCACGTGAGGGTTAAAAAATTGGTGAACCGTGGGCATTTGGTTGGCTAGCTATGAAGATTTTTTATTTGTGTATTTTATTTATATAAAACTAGTGGACGCGACAAACGTCATTAATATGAAATTATTATAACCTCTTGTGTCCAGGAGTAGATGTATTTTTGTTCATAAGAACCTTCTGTTGTCATTAGTAAACACAACAAAGAAAGCATTAGGGTCTACTCCGGACTTATGCGGTTACCAACACATTTAGCGATTCATTTTTATATTATAGATTCTCGTGTCACGGTTTTGTTACTAAACAACTGCGAAAAAGCTGAACCAATTAAAATTTTTCATTAATGTTTTGTGTCCATAATGGGTAGGTCTGAGAATCGGCCAACATCTATTATTTATGTCCCCACCGATTGCATTTTTTCCAATACACGAAGTACAAATGTGGGCAAGGTAGTTGCGACCTTGCGACAGGTTTCATTGGTATAAATGCTCCATATCATTACGAAAGGCAGAACAAAACGTTAGCCCGGTCACTAGTATAATTATAGATACGTAATTTGACGATTTGTTTTACAGATTGCTTCGAAACTCTGAGAAAGATTCTGGCGACAGTGAGCCCTACAGGAGCGAAAAGGGAAGGCCACCTGGCGGCGAGAAGGGGAAGCTTTCCGACATGCTCGTGGAAAGGGTAAAATATTACTTATTAAACCAAACACTCCGAATCTTAGTCCATTTGAAAATCATACGAAGGTTTTTGACAATAATATGTACGGTCTGCCAGGAAAGTGGTCCATCTGGGGACCAAGTCTGCTACAACTACGAGAGTTTTGCTACTCTTAAGGCCCATTTAGATTATACGATTTTCTTGCTCCTTGCCTACAGTTAAATTGAGGCAATAAGAATATTGTACAGACTAAATACATCTAGTTTAGATGGGGTAAGTGTTTAATCAAATCGTTCCATTCTTGCTATTTGAAAGCAAATTCCTTTCTTGCATGTAAACTGGCATGGGGAAATAATTGATAGGCAAGCTTTGTCTTCACCATCAGAGATAAAAAAGTGTATTGAACGAAGAAATACTCTGGGAGCTAGATCCGCCCATCGACCATTGCTATTTATTTTTAAACCCTAGAGAATATATTTATGTTATCAAAATGTCGGTTTCGTCCAAGATATTTCATTGGTATCCTCAGTATAGAGGTATATTTTTTTATATCTGTTTGTAGTTTTGCTCGAACTTGATTCTACTTACTTTATTGAAGCAAGTTTTTAGTCAGGGATAATCCCACCACCACCCAGGCCGTACCTGCCTCTCGGCGTACGGGCCATTCTCTGGAGACGTGCGCGTCCATTTGCTTTTGCCTCTTCAACGCATACGTTTTCTTGACTCCATACAAATTATCTTTGTCCATCCCTGTTGGCTTTGGCATGACGACCACATTACGGAGACTTCGCGTCGGGTCCTCTTCGCGTCTTCAGTCGTTAACAGGCAGGCAGTCAGGAACATATGACGTTCTTCGAGCTGTATGCCGGCGATTAGCAAACTCACGCAAGCGTTCAAAGTTCCCTCAACTGCTTACCAGGTCCCTAAAGTATATTGGCCCTGGCTCTGTAAGCTCCAGCTTATTAAGCATCTCATTCCTTGCCTCATTGTATAATCTGCATTCCCATAGTGCGTGGTCTCTGCTTTCGCTCGCTTCGCCACAAGGGCACTGAGTTCGTGTCACAGAGAGTAATCCGGTGCAGTCGTTCTCTGAAGCAACCATGTCCTGTCAAGAAAAAAATGGAGCCATTTTGCGTTTAGAACGGGAAACACTTATCAAATTATTGCTTTCAAGAATATATTTAGTGTAAACGCGAGGCGAGGCAATTATTGCTTCACAATTCTTGCGTTCAAGAATTGCCTTCAAGGTTTCTTGTGACACTGTAGTCAGAGGCAATTACTGCCTAGCAATTTATGAGTTCAATATTGCCGAAGTAGGCAATAAAGTTACATTCAGTTGATTGCAATAATTGCCGGGAAAATCTGTAAAGATAATTTCGCAATTCTTCAACGAAACGAGAAAGAAAATGGTATAACCTAAATGGCTAAAGGCCCCTGTTTTGATGACATTTCTTTTTTCGCTAAGGCAGAGTTGTTATATTGTGACAATTAAAAAACGAACCCATAAAAAACGAATGCCTAGTGACATTCATACGAGTATCAACTTTAGGGTGGAAGACCAGATTTTTGACAGACTGTACACATACATTTATTTAACTCATATTTCACATATAGGTATTAATGTGACACTGAGGTTTTATGTCATTCTGAAGAACAATATCGAGACAATTGCTGCCTGCAGACATTGTCCTGCCCCTGACACCCTAGCACAGCGCTCCAAGAAAGTGACAAGACAAATAGTGCGAGTAGTTTTATAAATTGTTAAATTTTTTTTCACTTCAAATGACGTAATTCATTGGGGGAATGCGTCGTCCAGAAGTGGACGTTTTGTGGCTGATGATGAATACATGCTTATGGTTGTTAATGCCGTATACAGTATGTTATAATGTAAAATGTGTGTGTTGGTACCTACACGTTAATATTATTTTTATTGTTCCCAGGGCCTGATCACACCGCAAATGCTGAAAAAATTGCAACAAGAGCTAGCTTCAGAAACAAAATCCGACAGAACGAGGAAGAATAATAGAAATAGAAGAAAATGATGATGAATCATTGAAATATAGACTTAATTAATTGTATTAATGTTGATACTTAATTGTTTTATTTTATGTCCATAAGAATGTATAACACTGTCACGTTGGGTTGGAGGTGGCGTGAAAAGTACTCGAAACCGGAGGTCACTTATGAAAAGATGTATGAATGTAGATGAAACGAAAGGGGTATGTCAGGACCGTGACAAATGGAGATCTGTAGTCTCTGCCTACCCCTCTCGGTGACAGGCGTGAAGTGTATGTATGTACGTTGGGTTAAATACGTGAACCGTGGTTATTTTCTTAGCAAGTGCCTCAGCCTACCCCGCTTTGGGATTAAAAGGTGTGAAGTCTATCTACGAAATAATGGTAACAACACCTTGTCCCGGATTGGTTTGATAACAGTGAAATACCTTTGTTATATTAGTGTAGGCATTATTTGCGGAGACCACTGAATTATGCATATCAAGAATTTTAAATACCTAGACGTGCTGTAGCGAAGCTACCATACAATTCGTTTCCCGCCGCTTATCTCAATCAATTAAGAAGCTAAATATAATTAGGAATGGAGCTAGCTTCGCTACTGATAAGTTACTATCTCTAACATTTTATCATAGTTCTAGAAAGTAATTATTGCGCTTTGAATAAGAAGCTAGGTGTTTATCTTACTCACTGTATTGTGTAGAACAAACATACCTAGGTACGTAGTCCCGGCCACTGATAATAGAAAAAAAATGTTTTCAATCATCAAACTAATCTCGGAGCTGGTATTCCATTCAGATCTACCTAACAATAGTACCTAATTCGATCGCAATAGTGTTGGAAATAGAATAAGTTCTTTGGATCCATGTCCAATTCTTTTTATATTCTTACGTTATCTATGCATTAAAATTAACTGCAGTGGAGCAAACCGGCACGCTGCAAGGAAACGATGAGATAACTAAGTAAGTATAATGTCTAGGTCTGCATAGTTACTTTCGTGACATTATTAAACTAAATAAACAATGGGCTGCCAATAGTAAATCGTGATCACTTAGCTGTTTTGTGTTTTACATCTTTAGTAGGCTTAAAGGAAAAACTATATAGGTAGGTATTTGTATTAATAGTTTATAACCGGGTATTACGGCGAGAAATTAAAGCTAAGCATTTAGCTTACCTTCGGTAGCTAGGTTGGTACTGTGTAAAGTCAAACAACAAAATATACAGAGTGTAAAAGGAACGTTGTTGAGCTCGTCAATATGAAAGTACTATAGCTACAATGTGGGGAAATTAAAACATATGTTCAGCCCCATACAATATGTCATCTTCCGTCCGAGGCACAAATTTGTCTATTTTGTATGAAGATGAAAAAAAGTTTTTTGCGTTTCCCCGCATTGTTGCCATATTATAAGTTCATATTCATCATATTGACATAGTTTCATATTGGCGAGCCCAATAATATTTCTAAGACCATTGCTCGGGATCCTTTTACACGCAGTACCTACCTATGTATTTTTAACACTGAACAAGCACACTACATATGGTACAACACAATATAGGTACGTAGAGGTTACCTCGTGGATAATACGGATGAGAAAGACATACATAATTACATACGTAGTTATTGGGCGAATGGTTATTGGTAACAAATTAGCTATTTGCATAGGTAGGTACATCGTACAAAATCTATGTATGTACTATTTAAAAATATTTACGTAAAGGTTATAATTTTTTCTTTAAATTGAGAGTTTGCGTATAATTTTCTCTTACGAGTCCATCTACTACCAGCTATGAATCTTGGAACAGCCTATGTACACGAGTAGGTACCTACACAAGCCTACTTAGTTTACTATCGTTTAATAGTATATTGATAACAGCATCATATAAAGTAGGTACCAAGATATTGTAGTCAAGTTTTAACATAAAAGCAAATAGGTAATCTTTGGGTCGTTCAACTTATCAGCATTGTATACACATAATTTATTTGTGGTCAACGGAACTCATGAGCACTTGTCACTTTAGACTGAGCTTTGATTTTGGACTGTGTAGATAAAATTAACTTTCGTTACCATCTTAGTTTTAAGTACATAACCGCAAGAAACATTATAGGTAACTTACAAGTAACAAACGTTTAAATGGGTTAACATTGTGGGTAGCTGCTCAGTTATTTTATTAGTGTTACGCGAGGAAATAATCATGGTTTGTGGTGATGTTCTAGGATTGAAACGAGTTTGTGTTACGATTCTAATATGTGTTATAGTTCACCTTGATGGTAAGTAGGTACCTACCGTAAACCGGGATAACGTGTGTGGTTTATTATTTAATTTGCAGTTATTGTTCACAATCTGTAGGTACAGCAGCGCGTATATTTTTTTTATGTTGTAGCTTACAGAGTGTTCGATTCAAACGGTGAAAGAACAATATTTTGTATTAAAAACGAGACGATAAAAATACAATGCAACGTAGATATTCCAATGGCGTATTGTAGTGTTGTACATCCGAGCGGGAAGAAATATTCGTAAGTACTTACCTATTTATAAAAAAAATGATTTTTACTATTCCGCTTCTGTATAGGATGTTGCAGGATCGCATCCGATAAAAGAATTCACCTGTGTTTTTACATACCTACAATAAGGAATATAATGCAGGAGAAATCTACATAGATACTCAAAATGAAACTGGGGAGGCCTATATCCAGCAGTGGACAAATATGGGCTGATGATGATGACTCCAATTACCTAGCAGACTTGTAATGCGATAATCACGCGATGAAAATTCTGTTCCGGATAACTTTTGACACTTCGGGCTTTAGATAATATAATTAGGTACCTATTATTAAGTAAGTACCTACCTTCTTATACAGATTTAGAATATTTTATGGGTACCTTTTTTTATCGTGGGGAAATCCGTTATGGATACCCCACCGCTAACGGGGACAGCGGCGGGGTTATGTGGGACTCGCACCCACTAAAACCCCACGGTGACCACTCCCGCGTTATTGCCGGGAACCTACCTACTTAAGTTACCTACCAAGGTAAATTAATAACCTTCGGTTTAATAACATTTTCTTTTATTTGTGTATAGTGTACAAAACCAAGATTTGAATGCGGGCCAGTGTTCCGTGGAGATCAAGGCCACCGAGGATGACGGTGGCAAATGGAGGTGCCACATGGGTATGATTACCCCCGGAATCGAATTGATTCAGCACACTGTGCTCAGAGTTGTAGATAAGGTACCTAAGTAAATTTTTGGTTACTTACATTCTTATTTTTGGTCGTATCAAAATAAATCACCGTACCATACTTAGACCTTACATCCATCATCTTGGAATATAAGTAAATCTCTAATTATACATCCCACTGACTCTAGTTTTAGCCGTAGGGTTTGGGGATTAGATGGCAGTAAGTAATCCTAGCACTAAATGAATAACTAATAAAATAATGATATGTATAAACAACAATCTCCTGTATTTGGCCGTTACGTAATTACCTTCCTAGTGCTAGAGATAATTAATTAGCTTCCATTTGATCATCAGATAGCAGCTGTAAAAGAAAACATTACAGCAGTTCACGGGGAGCGTGTGACGTTGCACTGCGCTTCGGTGGACAAACTTCCTCTAACATATTGCCGGTTTGAGCCTCCGAAGGGCGCGCCTTTCAGTATCAACGGCGAAGTTAAAAAATCTAAGTAAGTACCTATGTATTATACTTACCTATGTATATGTATACCTATGTATACTGACATTAGGTGTCCTAAACTACCTTCTAATGAAATAAGAAATACATACATAGGCCTTTAGATGCCTACTTAATCAATTATTGCGACACTTGACTAAAGTGTCAACATAACTCATTTTTCAGACCTCTACTCAACAAATACTACTATCCTGCAAACATGAGTTTAGATAGAGGAGACTGCGCCGTGACCATCCGCAAGGTCAAATACCAGGACATGGGGCAGTGGACCTGCGGCGCTGGTCTTGGCGATGGCAATGAATACTCTGATCAAATCGTCATTACCGTGGAAGGTACGTGTACATACTTTAAAAACGTCGTGGAACGTACCTACCTCGTTTTAGAATTATTCGATAATCTGTTGTCTCCTATGCGATAAGCGTCTACTTACTTATTTGCTACCCCTCTAGCACCTTAAATCTCCTACAGTTCGGTGTCTGTGAATGACTTAGGCCGCGCGCCGACATTCTAAGTAGTATGGAAAGAAGATATGCCAAGGTTGGCCTAATGATAAGGAAAGTAGAATTTAATATTGGTTTCAAGAGAAATGGAGGTAAACAATCGAAATTTTTTTTGACGTGACGTCGTTACTTCTGGCACTGGTTGAAAATCGAGCCCCAGTTTATGCTGAGTCAGGTGCCATTTAACTTCGCCAGCGGCACATTAAGCGCCTGCACATTTTAGTTTTTTGTTTATAACTTGCTTTTTTGTTTCTATATTTTGTTTTGTTTTTTGTGTTTCTACTTTTGTTAATAAATGTTTTTTCTCTCTAAAATCGGTCCCCGATTCTTCGGAGTCAATTAGTCATCTTGGTTTTTATACCTACCTTAATAAACCCTACTTATTTATATTGTTTTAGGTCTGTACACAATGTCGACGGCTTCAGTGACATCTGTAACTATCGGCAGTATTGCTATATTGCTCGTATTAATACTCTTGGGTTATCTCGCCTGGAAGAAGCGACAAATGTTGGGCACTGCGGGCCGACAACAGCCAGAGAGTATAGAGATAGAGGAAAGGGTACCGGTATCCCCCGAATCTCCGCAGAGATCGCCCAGAATGGAAAGAGTCGTGCCAAGTGTCCATGTAGAGTCCTCCTCAGATCCCGTCTCGGTCCCTTTAGTCGCTAGCAAAAATATTTGAACAAATACTGTAATGAATGATAATGTTCCATAGAATATAAATATTGGTTAACGAAATTGCAATAATAATTATAAACACATAATGAAGGTATACACTTACAATAAAATCTTTTTATTTTCTTAATGTGGTAAAGAGCTATAGGTACAGGTACCTAAATATTTAAGTAATGCTCAATAACTAGGGTGGTTAAGTAAAGCAGCTAATCTCTCCATATTGACAGCGTACACTGAATGACTCCCTATTACATTCCGGTGGGTGAGCAGGGTGGTGTAAAACTCTTCAATTGTTAACTTGTCGCCATTTGTTTTGATATTAGGTGCACTGAAAATAGAAATACAATATTTAAGTAAGTGGTAGTACATAAACAACACCAAAAAATAAAAAATACCATTTAAAACCGAAGTGCGACGAAAAAAAAAACCACCTACTAATACAAAAAGCGCAATCAGGACTTGGTAGATTGTACTGAAACAGTACACTTCGGCTTAGATGGGTATTTCAGACTTGCTCTGTGTATTATTTTTCAATTTGTAAGATTTGACATTATTCCATTTATCAAATCTAAGAATATGTATTCATTATTGCATAGTATAATATAAAGTAGCAACCCACTGTCGGTCCCTATGTATGTTTACATTTTTAAAACTACACATCGGTTTCTTTTAATAGATACAATAATTAAAAAAAATGTTATATGCATTCGTACACAGCCAGGATAGGCCGCTAGTCTTATATATAAAAATCAAAGCCACTTTTCGTTGTCATTCCATAACTCCGGCACAGGCCACCCTACATATTCATATTAATAGTTAAGACAGGACAACGTCTGTTGAGTCCACTAGTTTGTTATAAATCAGAGACGATATTTCCTCACCTGCACGCAATCTCGTGTGCAGTCGCCTGTTCCACTTCGTCTATTGTTGGTGGACAACGTGGTTCTAAAGCATCACCAAATTCTTCCACACAAACTCGACCATCTGCCTGTGGATCATACATATTTGCTGTATTCCTGAGCCAAATATTGGGCATGTCACATCCTACATCGTACATGAAGTTTTTATTCCGTGTCTTGTAGCCCTTGCGCTGTGAGAGCACTGTGCTGATCAAGTTTTTGAGGAAATTCTGAAAATAAAACGAAAATGTTCATCATGTTTCAAAATATAAAAGTAATAATAATTAGGTATGTACCTACTTTGTGATGTGTTACCTTTGTGATTATGAACATAATTTAAATTTAAATTAAATATAACATTTTAATCCGCAGAAGTTAAAATGGATAAATAATATTTTATGATGTACATTTTATTTAAAAAAACACAAAATAATAAATTGTAATTATGTAGGTACTTTATGATTATAATCATAATTTAACTGAAGTATAAGCCTTTTATTCCATATAATTTCCAATTGATAGGTGGTAATACTGCTTGTAAAAGGACCCATGGGCCTATGGCGATAATAAGGGAAACACAAAAAAAAAGTTTTTCATCTCCATACAAAACAGTAAATTTTTTGTCTCAAGAGATGACATGTTGTATGGAGTTTTTTTTTATTTTCCCGCATTGTCGCCATAGTAAAAGTTGTTCATATTGACGAGCCCCAGAACATTTTTAAGACCATTTCTCAGGGTCCTTTTACATGTAGTATTGCCACTATGCAGAGTGACCCAGAAATCCCCAAAGACAAATGTAGTATTAATGTGCTACTGTATTTTATTGAATTGGACAAGTCAAGATCCAGTCACCTATTACATTTTGCCTACACAGCTTTGATACTCTTGATCCTCATCCTTCTGCCATCTATTGACATATATTGACAAGGAGACTAGGATGCATAAAAAATACAGTTAGTCATGCTGAGTAAAACACTAAGATCTAACTCAATATTGTCCACCAGGTATATCAGTGTGAATATAATCAAAGACAAGCATTTTTTTTTATCACTATGAACATCCTCAAGTTTACCTTTTTTATTTTACTGGATATTCGTGTCTATATACCCTGTGCACAATATTGATTTATAATGTCTGTGCGCGTTTCATTAACAATAAAAACACTAAGATGTTTGCTTCCATGACTATGATTACCTGCACTGCAACAACTATCATATCAGCAGCTTCATCATCAGCACCCTCCAAGCCAAGTTCCCATGCTGCCAGCATAAACCTGCCCACAACAAGGGCATGGTCTGGTAAGAATACTTCCTGAAAAAAAATTAGTAAATTTATTGTCTATAGTCAGCGTCATCTATGAAGCAAATTCTGACACATTGATAAATCTATGAACAATTTTTAGAATGGCTGTGTCTGACAATCAACTGTATGGGGATGACATTTGTATCTCAGCATAGGATGTTCTATTACTTCTTAGTTCTTTTCATCAATTTATAGAGATGTGATTTTTTGTTCATGAGTTGAAGTGACTACATTTCAATTATGCAGTTGTACCTATGTAAAATAAATATAATAAGCTCTGCAGCACATATTATGAACTACTAACAAACAAATATGTTTCTTCTTGTCGAAACCTTGAATGCATTGTCTATTGCTCATAAAACATTTACAAAGACTATAATTAATGGTACCAAAACATCAGTCATAAATCAATTTTAAAATAAATTGATTTTTTCTAATATTGTACAACACTATCAGGTTTTACTAGGCTATGCGTGTCAATTGAGCTGTCAGAATTAGCCCCTTAGGTGATGTCAACTAAAGTTTACATATTTTGACCTTGCTTGCATGTCATCTGCCAAAATAAACCATGTTTTTTGTATTGAACAATATAAACAAGAACAAATTTAATAAATTTCCAGTTGCATCATCATCATTATCATCAGCCAATACCCGTCCACTGCTGGACATAGGCCTCTCCAATTGCACGCCACCGTGATCTGTTTTCGGATCCAGTTGCATGTACCCACACAACTTTCTATTCAGATAACATGTAATATTGTGTAGGAGAAACCACCTACAAGCTAACACCTACAAGAAAAAGCAAATATCGAAAATGGTTGTCTGCTGGTTGACTTGGGTAAGATTAGCTATGATGGACATTCCTTGCTACTAGGCAGAAGTGCTTTACAATTTGATCTTTTTAAAGCATTATTTTCTGATCTCATTAAATCATGTAAACCATTAAAAGAAATCCATACTGTCTTGATTTACTTAGTTCACTTCAAAAACTGCTAAAATTCCTTAGTTTTATTTTTGTTTTCCTACTTCACATTCTGAGATACTTAAGTAAACAAAGCTGGATTCAACTCATATGATCAATTTAGTTCAACAAAAAATACTAACCTGTACAGCATATTTAACACCATCACTGCCAGCACCCGGTGGAGAATTTGGTGATAAATATTCTAACAAGTCAGCTGGTTCAAAATTGTTCTTCTCTGAATTGCTCCTAGGATTCCTCTTATGCCTTTTACGGCTATGGGAAATTGCCTTTTCTTGGGCTATATTTATTGATGTTTCTGCTAAGCCTTCTACTTTATTTAATAATGCAAGTAGAAATTCATTGTGGTAATGCACCTGATCTGGACTGAGTAGAGATCTTGCTTCTATATCAAATTCTTCCTTGGTAATTTTCATTCGAAACCACATCTTCATATTGTTGAAGTATTTGGTTGACTTTTCGCCCAGTGCATCATTGAGCTTTCGCCTCGCTATGTTTAAGTTTTCTGTAGCCATTGCTATGTTGGTGAGTACCTGGATAAAACAGAGTTTATTTCGTGAAGATTTATTCAAGATATCGGAAGTTCTACAGTTCACAATATGGACTAATGGATAAAAGGATGTCTAGGTAACCAAGACAAAATTACTTCTCTACAAGAAAAGAGTAAAGTACATAATTACCATGCAAAAATCCTTTAGCGTTGCCTTGTATCGCAAGATAGAGGAACTTATTTTATACAAACAAGCAATCAAAACAGTACATTACAACCAGTACACATTATTCTATATATATAAAAGTCTTAACTATAGTTGGGCTCATCTAATAAGTGATTACTGACACATTGACAACGACCATGAAAAACATGGAATATTTTTAGAACGGAAATAATTAACCTTAAAATGTATGCCGGTAACAGCACTGAACATTCTATTCCTTCCTTTGTGTTTCTTTTTCATCAATAATCTAGTGCTGTGATTTTTTTGTTGATTTATCAAGTTGAATCGTTTCGATTTTGAAAATGAATGTTTTGCACATGTATATGTATAAATTTATACATATATAACATAGTCCATTTTGATGAATTAATGTTTTTACGGTATTACCTTAGCCTATCACGGTCGCCGTTGGGAGATAAAAATATGTATGACGACTTCAATCGAAACACTACACATACACATCGATTCTCACGCATTCGAATGTTTTCAATACTACAACACTATCACACACGTCAGTCGACCTGTCAGAATCCACTTCTTAGATGAGCCCAACTATACTTACATTTTTTTAAATAAAGTTGCCAAAATGAACTACACTTTCGACCATGATTTATTCAGGCCGCTCAGTACAAAATATATAATATAACATTTTCTTTATAAAAAAAATGTACCGAATGTTCAGCGTATGATTTTGAGGTTCAACATAAGCTATAAAAAAACTACAACTATAGAACCTGATTCTAATACTGATTGTGGACTTATATAAATGTTTTAGCTGCAACGAACGATATAGCTCCAAATTCTATGTCACATAAAAAACAAAGCGTCAGACTTTCTGATATTGTCAGTTTACTGTAATAGTAAACGTCAGTTCTGTCTTGAATATTTGGGGACTTACTCGGGAGTTGTTTGTTTTGTTTCCAAATCTTTTAGTTTTATTCACTCTCGTGGATAATAAATTGCTTAATTTATTGTAAAGCTTAAAATGGTTTTCAGCCCGGTACTAAAATGTACTAAATTACCTTCAGTTTTTACTGGTGAGCATCTACGGTCTGTGTAGTTTTAGGTTATGTCAGCTCCTGTGATATAGCCATTAATCGTTGAAGTATAAAAATAATATTGATCGGAGACATACGGTCTGCGTGTGGTATGGACCGTGGTAGGTGCCACCATCTCAACTGCGACCCGCCACCGCCGAATCCGGCGGATTGCTCTTCCACTTGAGCTTCTACAACAACCACATCAACACAGCTCATTTTTACATCGAGTCAATCTGTTTGCAAGCGAATTGTAACCTCTTCGGAAATATAAAACCTAATTTCCATACAGTCCCCTTTTTTATTTTTGAGCTCACCGATTGGCTTCGTATTTCAGATTTTGTAAGAAATGCCAGTAAGAAAGCTGGTGCAAGTACGAAAAATGTCAACACAACAGTAAAGCCCAAACATAGAGGATGGAAAAGACAAGATGGACACTTTGTTCAACAAGGCACAATGCTTGCTACTCAAAGAACACTTAGATTTCATCCAGGATTAAATGTAAGTGTGGTAGTAATTGCATAACTTACCTTTAAGATACAGATTGGAATATCCAAGGTTATTTCACATGACATGTGAAATAACCACATTGTGGTATCTATTAGTTTACCTATGAGAAATCACTTCAGGTTCTCCTTTTTACAGTCTACCCAGTGTCTATCTTACATTTGTAATGTACAGTGTGCATAGACAATGGCAATTTGTTCATTGCCATAGGTAAACCTAAACACAAACAACAAAATGCCACTGCTCATCACTAAAGCTTTATGTCAGACATTTGAATTGAATTTTCTCATTTTATATTCATTATTTCTCTTAGTGGCATATGTTATTAATATTAAAGAAAACCTAAAAGGCATTCTAAAAAAATATTTAAGAAGCTCTTAATGTTATTACATTTACCTATCTGAATATGCCTGTTTTTCTTGATTTTGACAAACTTAATTCTGTTCTTATATTTTGTTAACTATTTCTTGATTCCATTTGTGGAAAAGCAGATTTTGTAATTGTTGGTTGTTGTTCTTTCAGGTGGGATTTGGGAGAAATGGTACACTATTTGCAATGGAGGCTGGGAAAGTTGTGGTCACATGTGAGAAATTTGACCCAAATTGGGACCATACTTGGGTCCAAAGAATTTATTCTGGAAGGGAAGATCATGTTATTTATAAGAAGTATTTTAATGTTATCCCCCAACCACAACATCAAAGGTTTAAGTTAATTGACAAAGTTTAATAACATGTTGCAAAATTTTATTAGTTTGTTATAATCCATTTAAGTATGTGCCTAGTATATAGTTGAGTAAATTAACATTTGTTAAGTACAAATTATTTTATTGTACCCAAATAAGCTTAACACCCCATCTGCCAAAATGACATTATTGGAAACCTTTAAAATAAGGATTCAAGTAGTTCATAACACATGCTTATTAACATAGTCAATGTTGGTGAAATAAACTCAATAGAAGTTTAATCATATTACCACCTACTTACAGTTTTTCACTGTAATTAAAAGGGTTAAGGACACTATGAGGGATTTTCTTGGCGGCCATTTTTTTTTTGGTTTCTTTTTGGTTCCCTAGATGACAATAGTGTCAATATGTTCAAAGTTATGAGCCGTCAATATTATTTATTTTTCTTGTTGAGATGTTATATTGTTAGAGCCAAATACTGAATCTTTTTCCGATGTATGTGACCGGAAGATTTGATTTAAAACTTTCAATCTGACTGATTTGACAGAAAGTCCTTCTATCTTACACAAAGTCAAAGTCAAAATTTCTTTATGTCATTGTTACAAGTGCTATAACATACCGATATACAGTAGCATAACACAAAGCTTGATGAACGTCATGTATGACTTTAAAAACAGAAGTAAATGTCCCCAGTTCGAATTAATTTATTTTACTGGCCAGAAGAACCGGGAAGAAACTGCTTTTCATCTAATTGCTGCTGATCAAACTTAAAATGATTTGGATTATTCTCCAACATTCAAACCAGATATAAAAACTTACAGCAAAGCATTATTTCCACAGAATTTGTTGAACAATATACCTCTACATTCAATATTGATATAGGTGAAGAAACTAAAGACCCTTTCGCATTTAGAATTATCTAATGATCATTTGACTGTGAGTGAAGGTGAAATTAGTAGTAGCAGTGATAATATACACAACAATATCCCTCAACAAATCAAATAGTCTATTTCTTCATCGTTATAAGTGCTATTACATAGGGACAGATGTACAATAGTACAACACAAAGCTTGCTAAAAGTAATTTGTATGATTTTAAAAACAGAAGTAAACATCCCCGGTTCGAATTATTTTCTTTTACTGACCAAAGTAAAATGTAAAGTACCGGTCGGAACAAAGGAATTTTAAAATTGAAAATAGTGCACATTCGACAAAAAATTTAGCCTCCTCTAATCCATATCCACAATCCTTTAATACATGCATATTAGTATGAGCAAGGGGTTCCAGGCTTGTTCAAATTGCTATCAGCAACAGGGATAGTAAAAAAATGTACTTACGTATGTGGTAGGTATAGACCAAAGTTTTGGGCTAGTGTAAATGACATACTATTTTTTGACACGTTGTAATTGTAACGTATCGATAGGTAAGTTTAAAAAAATCCTCGGATAGATAGGAGATTGGCGATTTTCCGGAGCTAAATCAGCTTCCGGTCGCGACGGATGTTGGCCGAAGTGGGCTGAGAGTTGCCAGTTGCGTAGGTATTCATACTTACCTACCTGACAATCCAGACATCTAATAAGTATAAGCTGTGACTTAATCGTAAGACGCCTGTAATTATGGGGGTTCGAATGAGTTTTCTATTTATTTATTGAATATATCATTTTAATAAAGTACAATAGACGGACTTAATACTAAATAATAATATTATCTAGCGGATCCAAATTAAATCTATATCTTCTGCATCTTAAGCGTAAGTATTATGCACTTTATCTGAGTTAATCTATAAACCCTTACATTTGTATCCCGGGCATGGGATATAAACGTAAACTTGGTGACTTTTTTGGTTCCTTGGATTCTATTGGGTATAGGGGATAGGCTAAGGCTATTTAATAATATATACGCAATATTTTCTTTTCACTTTGCCATGTACCTAGATACTAAGGTACCTATATTTTTTTATCACTATGAACAAGCGTTTGACCACTATCCTGCCTAATGTTAAGCAGCGATGTGGTCTACGATGGAGCACACTTGTTCATTAGGTACCTATTCTCACGCGATTTGAAGTCCTTCAGACTGTACCTACTGCGCAGGAAACACAGACTCCGGAAAGTCAGTCCAAGTAGACGCAAACCGTTTGGTTCGCGTAAATGGAAAATCCACCTGGTATGATCGTTTCTTCGGATCCAGCTAACCTCCAAGACTGATCTACCAGAGACTTCCCATGAACCAGAGTCAAGAACGCTTATTGATCACTGAATGGAAATGCTACTCTGCCCTATTTCGCCAAAAGGCTTCACCGAACAGGCATGCCGGAACAGGGGTGGGGATATCCAACCACTTGGCGGCATGGTTTTGTTCGGTGGGTGGTGACTAGCCGCGGCCGAAGCCTCCCACTAGAATTATACCTGGTTTGCACCACCCGGGGATCAGGTGTGGGGTGTCGAAGCAGGGTTTTTCCCACGGACGTAGGTATCAGTTCCCAATATTTAAAAATTAAGTAATCTAATTACATAATATACCTATATTTAGGTAATTACATTAATCTATTTTGTTCATAGCAAGTAGGCAGCTTTCCTACAATAACTCCATATTTTTTAATGTTTGGCAATCCTAAATTGTCTTCACTACTATTTCTTTCATAAGTAGGTACTTACATGTCCCAGGTACCTACATACCTATAGGTATGTAACCACCTACCTACCGGTTGAAAAGCATACACGTTTTGTTCCCATTTCGATTCTTAAAGCAACGATGACGGCTCTTAGTGTTCAACCGAAGCTTTTAAAAAGGAAAACATTTGCTTGTCATTAGGATAGTGGTTCGATTTTCGCTCTTATGTGTTTCCTTATACAGTGGATTTTCGGATTGAAAGATGATTGCCTGTCGTCTCATTCCAATTACAGTATCCGAGGGATAGGTGCTTCAGTAATGAATGTCTAGCTAGACGACGTGCCATTGTGTTTCCTCGAGTGTGGATCAGTCTAAGTAGGTCGGAAAACGAGCTGGGTTCACTAGGTACCTATGTAGGCAGATCCACGTATTGGTGTCTGCAAAAGTAGGTGATCATCCTGTCACCGTCGGAATGTTTGGTCTCTAGTGATATTTAAGTGTTAAACTTAATCTAATGTGTCTTAACATTTGTTTCCTTTTGGCGTGTAGAGTACTATTTAAGGTTATAGGTAGGTATTTCCTTAGGCTTTAATGTTGCGAAGATAATATTTCGGGACGCAATTCGAAAACAATTTTAGGCTAGATAGGTATACAATTTTCAGCAATTCCTTACACGTATTAATGGGGAATTTTCAATGTCCAAAAATATCTAGATGTCTCTGGTTTGGCGTACAGGGGGACTTCTGTCAGTTATATTTTATTACGTACAAAATATTTAGGCCATAGAAAAGAAGTTTAGAGCCTTAACAACTATTGTAGGAAAATTGGTTCACTATGTTTCTCGCTGAAATAACACCAAATAATAATAAATACCAATCAAATTAATTAAAATTAGTTCTTACATTAAATACCAGTTACCCACAACCACTTTTAGCATTGATAAAATAATATTTCAATATGTATGAACTGACACCTTCAATACTGACTGCATGACGTCAGTAATTGAATTGACATTACTCCCCCTTGAACAGATAGCGACGCCTTTTTTAGCTAAGAAAAAAAAAACCCTGAAAATTCCCCATTAAAAGCATACCACCAATAAACCTGACGTCCGATTGATGTTTAAAATCTCAGGAAATTAATATAGACATAATAATAGGCATCGCTAAAATAACTTAATTTTAATAAGCATTAATAAGTAATTCCACTCCAGAGTCCAGCTGTCTATGAATAGAATATTTGTTGTGAACCTGTCCATTAGAAAGGGTCGATTTTCAGACTACGCCCTTCGTTTATCTCACCTACAAGTATTTTATTTTAACTGCCATTAACTTCCCGGTAAAACTGAAAAGTTTAATAGGGTAATAAACGTACCCCTTTTTATATTGTTTTAGGACTTTGCAGGGCCTTGTTTGTTGTGCTCGGTAATACTGCAACCATTGCTGATCTATTGTGATCGGAAACGTACCCCTTGCGAATGAGACCTTGGTTTTTTTTACTTGATAGAATAATATGATTGCCGTATTGCATGCAATGTGTTTAGATTTTACTTACTATGTCTGCAAGTTCGAATTATCTCGTATCAATTCTTATTCTCATCTAATAAGTGATTTCTGACACATTGAAAACGACCATGAAAAACATGGAATATTTTTAGAACGGAAATAATTAACCTTAAAATGTATGCCGGTAACAGCACTGAACATTCTATTTCTTTGTGTTTCTTTTTCATCAATAATCTAGTGCTGGTATTTTTTTGTTGATTTATCAAGTTGAATCGTTTCGATTTTGGACACGTGCTTATTGAATCGAATGTAAGTGTGGTAGAATAAAAATGAATGTTTTGCACATGTATATGTATAAAGTTACACATATATAACAGAGTCCATTTTGATGAATTAATGTTTTTACGGTATTACCTTAGCCTATCACGGTCGCCGTTGGGAGATAAAAATATGTATGACGACTTCAATCGAAACACTACACATACACATCGATTCTCACGCATTCGAATGTTTTCAATACAACACTATCACACACGTCAGTCGACCTGTCAGAAATCACTTATTAGATGAGCCCAACTATAGCCGCGGAGTTGCGGATGCTAACAAGTGAAGGATTCCTTAAGGTGCTGTAACTAGCTGTATTTAATTCTGACTACACTCTCGCGTTATCTCTTTCTGATGATTTAAAAGTATAAATGAGATAGCATTATTCTGTTTGGACCTTCGGCCGTCATTTTTACCTACCGATCTAGACCTTAACTATATTTGGCGTCTAATATATTAAAATTCGAATAAATGTCAAGTAAATTGGATGAATAGCATTAGCACGTATAATATTCATGGTAAGAAAAGGCATAAATATAATTTCTGTCGCGAAACAGCGAGGACGCGCCGAGGTAACTGTCCCACGTCGTAAAATGTGTAATAAAGCCTGTAAGGTTCGTACCGAATATGAAATTTTGTGACATCTAAATCACTCATGGCACTTGCTAAGGTAGGTAATAGGCAGGTGGTTATGAATTATAAGGTGCCTACGTATGTGAAGGAAATAGTGATAGGCTTACCAATTTTGCGGGGTTCAGATCCAGCCTTTCTTCTTCAAGGATATTTGTCCTTTCGGGTCGGGATCGGGTTTCCCGGCGGACTATGTCATTTTCGTTATTTTTTTGAGGGTGACCACGTTGTGTCCCAATTTTTCATGGGGAAATCCTTACGGATTTCTCGCGGTCCCCTGGCTAGCAGCGTCCCGTCTCCCTCGGCCCGCTGCAAGAGAGGCTAGCTTCGCCAGGTTACGCGGTCCTACCCGGATACTGAACGACCACGTCACGACAACGCCGGTACCCATAGAGGGTGCCACATCGTCTTCGGATTCTTCTTCTTTCTTCGTCGGAGGAAGAAATTGTATCACGAATTAAACAAGAAAAACTCTACGTGGAAGTCAGGAACATCGATAGTTCATTCCTACACTTCCAGCTTGCCAAAAATATTCTATGAACAAATATTAAGGCATTGGTGATAAAACGCTAGCTTGTTTCCCAATACTACAATAATCTTAAACACGCACACATAGGTACATCAAGTACATACAACAGCGAATAATGATTCACCAAAAACTACAAAATCAGGTAGTGTCAGGGCTCATCAGCTGCAAAAAATTGTGTAGTTGCTAGGTAGGTCTTAACCATGAACGAACTATGTGGCACCACCGTCCATCGCGGGACTGTTCGTCAGCTGTCGGGAACCCAACTCCGACACCTACTGTCGCGTTGACCCCTTTTAGGACGCCCCGTAGGCCAGTCAGGGGATACCGTAGTCCAATTCTTCTAGGGGCCCGGAATTACAGGGCGAAGGGTCTGCTACAACCTAAGTAAGTAAAGTAGGTAAGTAGTGTGGTATGTTCTGTTTCCACTGCCATTTCACGGTCTCCTCACAATAGAGCATATCCGATTCAGGCAGTAATTTAATGAAATTGTTGTTCAGTGTCTACGTACATCTTATGAGGTATTTACCAACTATCTCGAAAATATAGGAAACAATAGATTCAACACAAAAACAGATTGAACTGAAATAAAGAAAAAATTGAGAAAACAGCCGACATTTAGGTATAACATTGTTCAAGGATTTGGCCATGTTTTGTATTCAGCCAAAATTCTCGGACTTCGAAGACCCATCGAAAAAGAAGGTGATATAAAAACCTGTAACACGAGAAAAATATCGGGTGTAATTGATTATAGCGTCTGTGGTCCAGTTGGTCGGATACTTGTAACCGGGAGGTCGCGGGTTCGAGTCCGGCTTACTGGACGTGTACCAATGGGACTCTTTTTCAGAGCCTATGTACGCAACGCAACGCTCGTACGGTGAAGGACAACATCGGGATGAAACCCGCACACCACAAGGTGTGTGAACCCTATAACGGCGATGGGCTCACCCCCTATCACGTTCGTTTAATACTTGATGAACCGTGGTCATTTGCTTATTGAGCAAGTGCCTCTGCCTACCCCGCTTTGGGATTAAATTTATTTTTATATTTGGTTATAGTATAAGTACCTCAGTTGCAAGTTTCATGGTTTTATCTTCGAAAATGACGAACTTTATACAAACTTTTAACCCCTATTTCATCCTTGCTGAGCGAATGCTCACGCTTCACCAAGCGTATTTAACCCAGCGGGACAGGGGGTGAGCCCATCGCCATTATAGAGTTCACACCTTGCGATGTGCGGGTTTCATCACGATGTTGTCTTAGGCTGTCAAAAGGAGTCCCATTGGTACACGTCCAGTAGCCGGCGTCAAACCCGCGATCTCACGATTACAAGTCAAGTATTCGACCAACTGAATTACAGAAGGTCGTGAAAAATCATTTCTACTACAAGCAATGTGGGTCCTTGTAATCCTTACATTGAGTCCACCCCCTTCCGGTGATTACGGAGGAGAGTGTATGTATGTATTACTTGATCCAAAGCTTCTATTACAGATCTTACTGTTCGTAATGGAAGACTCACCCAGATAAGTTCATTGAATCGAATACCAATCTCAGAATGCATGCGTCTGCAGAATGCGTGGATAGTCCGAGAAACTAAGGTAAATACACTCAATAAACAGAGCACTAAAGCCATAAATAGGTATTAAGAGAATTTTGTTATTTATTTACTGTTTGGATGGTGACCTTTACCTCTGTGGATATTTTCACACCACTCTGCCTGGATGGTAGGGAAATTGCATCAATATCGTAGATTTTGAATGCAATCTCCTGCGTACCGCACCTCAGAGTACTGCGGAAGGTCAACAAACAAGTACATCCAGGGACTCTATTGGAAAATGTATGAGGATAAATATATTTTTAACCATGCCCCGTGATTCAATCTACGTAGTCTGATAGGACACTATCGAATTTTCTTCCGGGTCCTCCCTGATGAAATTTATGATATAATCAACTATGTAAAATTACATTTACCTTTGATGCTCTGGCAACTTCACATAGTGCTCTTGAAGGTCTGAAAATATGTGCATCCGGTGACTATTGGAAAATGTATGAGATTAAATATATTTCTAACCATGCCCCGTATATCTACGTAGTCTAATAGGACACACGCAATCTCATTTCCTTCTTGCCTTGTCCTAATGAAACTTATAAAATAGTCAACTTTGTAAAATTGAATTTCGCTATGATGCTCTGGTACCTTTATACAATGCTATTGAAGGTTAAAGTGCATAGAATTAGATAGTAGTGAGCATTACTGCAATTTGTTGTATTGCTAAAAAAGGAAGCTTATTTTCAAAACACTCAAATAGAAAAGAGCTGTCATCATTGTGTGACAAGAAGCGAAGAGGAACAGATATAATAAAGGACAGCAAAATAAACGGAATCATATCAGATTGCCAGCAAAACTGTTGAGGTAGGTATGTTTAGATAGATTACCAAAATATTTTTTTTTAATTTCACATCTCATTTTATTTCACTTTCTTCATGCATGTACTTATGGTATTGTGGGAATCTGGTTAATTAGGAATCTGCTATGGTGGTCATCTGGTATTTTGGGAATCTGGTATAGTGGGAACAAAGGGAAAACCCCCTAAGTATATCCGGCGACTTTATTAGAGAACTAGCTGTGCCCGGACTCCGTCCGCGTGAAACAGTATTTTTGAGTAGCAATTTTAATTACTAAGGCAACTTTTTAACAAAATTGACAAAAGTAGCATATATACTCGTAGTCGTATATTATTATGTAAATGGATAAAAGTGTATGAAGTTTCACATTTCGAAAATACTTACTTCGTCTATATTTTGTCTCGTTTGGTTTGAAGAGAGATACGTATATAGATGGTGGATGAATATCGATTAACGAAAGAGATTAACATTGGTGATGCAAGGGGCGATACATCGACCAAATTGGTAATGTTTTGCTGGAAGGTGATGTGAAAATTCCCTACTCGAAACCAGAGATCATGTTTGAAATAAGAAGAAGCAAAAGGGACTCCACGCCTCCGGCTGTCCTATTCGAAGGGGTTCTCCCTTCGACACCGTTAAAAAGCTTTCGGAGCTCCCTCAATATACGCTTACCTACAGCCTTCAACCTTCCTGCTGTAACTCCATCCTCTCCTGGAGCTTTTTCATTTTTGAGCTGTCTAAGAAGGATCCCAATTTCGCTAGCACTGACTTGTGGCATAAATTACTATACTTCCATATAACTTTTCATTTAATCAGGGCGTGTTGCCAGTGAGGACGGATCTAAGACGCGTAATATGACCATCAAAGGAAAGCCCATAGCTAACCATCACACTATCCGTGCGCCAAAGTTGTACATTTAAATCGGTAAGAAGTAGTTAATGTTAAAACTGTGTTTTATACTCTTTTCTATTTTATAATATTAGCCTGTCATGTTTAATGTCATTCATTTTTGTAAACATGTCTTTTTGACATTGTGTTTTGTCATTATCTTTCTGTTATATTTTTCCAATGATATTATATAGTATAGTATTTTTCCGATACAAAACTCTTACTACTTAATATTATAAATCAGAAAGTGAGTTTGTTTGTTTGTTCCGTTTTCACGCCGTAACTATTGAACCAATTGCTTTGAAATTTTGCATACGTGAAGTTAGAAGTCCGGATTAAATAATTGGGTATTTTTTATCCCGGAAAAAATTGATATTCCCGAGGGAAACTTAGATTTTTCCGTATGTTCGAGCCTACTAGCGCCCTCTCACGGGAGATCGGGGAGTCTTCGACAGCCGGTACAGCAACGTCAACCATCCAACCAATCACAGTCCGACGCGTAGATATTCGCGCCTTTTTTGTCTCGTATGTGACTGTCATTGTATACCCACATTACACACACAACTTGTAACGATTTTTGAACCAATACACGCAACCTTTATCCAGTGGTTTTGTACTGAAAACTGCATTTTATTTCACCACCGCAAGTTCCTACAGGACACCAAGAGACATCACAGTCACCCAAATCCGGGATACACGCAAGTTCCCGAACATTTGGACCTTCTGAGCCAAATATATGGAGCGACAACCTTTGGACTCTGCCATATAATTCAACAATTTTAAAAAGGAAGGAGCGTTTGCAGTTCAAGTTCTACATATAAATCGAAGGAAGCAACATTAGAAAGGAACGGGACTATTGGAGACGTCTGGACCCATCCATCATCGTCGGGAATCGCACACACATTCCGGTACGGCTGGCCATTCACATCTCCTACCTTCTCCTCTTCAATTGTGAAAAACCGTGCTTAACTATTTCAGTGAAGTCTACAGAAAGCAGTGAATTGCGGCTCACACGTCGAAGTTGCAAGCCGCATTCACACAGTTACTTCATCCACGTTGATTTCCGTAAGTACCCTACTTTCCTATAATCCACCGAAATGAGCACTGAAAAGGGTTTAGACATTCCAGTGTTATATAAAACTTCACGCGATATATCCCCCTACCGGGATTTAGATTCAAAGGGCACCGAATTGGTCAAGGAATTAGTTAAAAAACGCGGCATTATAAAATCTAGACTAACAAGGTTCAACAACTATGTCACTAAGATGTGTACTGCAGTTACGGAGCCCACAGCTCAATCGTTATTAGATTTAAAGTTACGCACACAAGGTGCAGTTTCAATATTCTCTGAATTTAATCAAGTTCAGTCGCAAATTGAGGAAACCGTTAGCGAATCAGCCTTAGAAACCCAGCTAAGTCAGCGCGATGAGTTTGAGGATCTGTACTACACTACACTAGCTCAGTCTGAATCAATCTTGATATCTATAAAACACAATGACACGATCACTAACTGCTCCAGACCTAAAGGTAATTTACAGGCTATAAAATTGCCCACTATTTCTATGCCTACCTTTGACGGTGGATATGGAAACTGGCTGGAATTTAGGGACACGTTTCAATCCCTAGTTCACACGTCCACAGAGCTAAGTGACATACAAAAGTTTCACTATTTAAAATCAGGTTTGTCAGGCAGTGCGCTGTTGGTAGTAGACTCGCTAGAATTCTCAGCTAGGAATTATGTAGTTGCATGGGATCTTCTTGTCAACCGATTCAACAATAGTAGACTTTTAATTCACAATCATGTAAAGTCCCTATTTAGCTTGAGTCGGTTGACAGGAGAATCACATACATCTCTCCGTATGCTTATCGACACTACGTTAAAGAACCTGCGTTCTCTAAAGATTCTAGGCGAGCCTACGGAGCACTGGGACACTCTCGTTATTTACCTACTTGTCTCTAAATTGGATAAAAATACCGAGCGTGAATGGGAGCAGCATAAGGGCACACTGATTGCAAACGATACCGAAACTAAGATAACTGTACAAAACCTAATGAAGTTTCTAACACACAGGGCTGACTTGCTGGAGACATTGCAAGTATCGCACGACAAAGAAAATAATCAGAAAAAACACAGTGTCACTAACCAAAACTTTCAATTACACTGCAATGTCACCAGAAGTCATCCAACACAAACACAAAACACTCGGGTACATTCTAACGCGCGCACTGACTACCGAGTGTGCCTAGTGTGTAAACAGAAACATCCTATTTATTCGTGTAATAAATTTCTGGAGAGTAATTTGGAAACAAAACTGAAGTTTATATCCGAAAACCAGCTATGTAAGAACTGTTTACGCATGGGGCACACCGCGGAATTATGTAAGTTCGGGCCATGCAAAATATGTTTAAAAAAACACAATTCGCTAATTCATGCTGATGATGTGAGCCCAGCAGCGGCGGCCACGGTAATACACTCTGCAGTGGCAAAAATCAAGCGCAACCCTCCCCCCGCCGCCGCCGCCGCAGGTACGGGTCCTAGTAAGTTGTTAGCTATGAGCTCTCACACACAATCAATGCAACCGGTTTTATTGTCCACCGCGCTTATCAACATTCCAGACAAAAATAATGTTATGCACGTAGCTCGAGCGCTGCTAGACTCTGGCAGTCAAAGATGTTTTATCACACAAACTTTATGCACACTATTAGGCACAAACGTAATACAGTCCACTCATGAAATACATGGTGTCGGTAACTCAATCACACAATGTTCACAAATATGTGAAATTGAGGTACAGTCACGCGTTCACGACTTTCACACACACATTCGATGCTTTGTACTTCCGCAAATAACTTCGTCACTGCCAATCGTAGACAAAAGGCACACACATCTGGCTATACCAGACGACCTACACTTGGCAGACCCTTCTTACCTAGACTATCAAGGCATTGATATTCTAATTGGGGCAGATGTATTTTGGGATTTACTAACCGAAGGTAAAATAAGGCTTCATAATGGCCCTTATTTGCAAAACACGAAACTAGGCTGGATTATTTCCGGTCCTATAAATACAAAAATAGACACACACACATACAATAAAATTCAATGCAATTTCACGCACACTAGTTGCTCACCAACATTATGTCACCCAGTAGATACGTTGCTAAGGCAATTTTGGGAAATTGAGGACATACCTAGTCCAAAAACACACACACCACGGTCTGTAGATGAACAGGCGTGCGAGAATCATTTCGTACAGTCAACCACACGCAGTGACGACGGTAGGTTCGTAGTTCGTATTCCATTCAAGCAGCCGCTGCATACATTAGGAGAGTCGTACACTCAAGCGGAACGCCGCTTTCTCGCACTTGAAAAACGTCTACAAAAATCTACGACCTATAAACAAATGTATTCAGACTTTATTCATGAATACGAGACCCTAGGTCATATGACTAAGGTTTCTGAATACAGTACACCACATTATTTTTTGCCGCATCATGGCGTCTTTAGAGAGCACAGTACCACTACAAAATTGAGAGTCGTGTTTGACGCGAGTGCTAGTACAAGTACAGGCACATCCCTAAATGAGATTCAACTCGTAGGCCCAGCCATACAAGGTGACTTAATCTCCATATTGTTACGCTTCAGGCAACACCGCTATGTCGCATGCGCGGATGTGGAGAAAATGTATCGGCAGTGCCTGATCGCCGAGGATCAGCGAGACCTGCAGATGATTCTCTGGCGCGATGATCCCACACAAAACGTAGGAATTTATCGTTTAAATACGGTTACCTATGGAACGGCATCAGCGCCTTTCCTCAGTGTACGGTGCCTCAAACAGCTTGCAATTGAATGTACCGACCCAGACGTAAAACGGGTCATAGATGAGGATTTTTATGTAGACGATATGATTACGTCATGCGATAGTAAATCACATTTATTACATATCTGTCGCGAAACCTCTAAAGTCCTTCAGTCTGGGCGGTTCCCATTGCGCAAGTGGGTGGTGAACTTTACGCACGACGAGTCGTCATTTGCATCTACAAACGACGACACACTTATTCCGATACAACTTGTAGATAACAACGGATCGAAAACATTAGGTTTAGGTTGGTATAATACAAATGATGAATTTCACTTCAACACACAAATAAGTATCACAGATAAACACATAACTAAACGCACACTATTGTCTAGTATCTCACAAATATTTGATCCTCTCGGATTTCTCAGCCCTATTATAATGGTCGCAAAGGTGTTATTGCAACGTCTCTGGTTATTAAAGCTAACATGGGATGAAGAACTACCTAGTGACGTCATACGGGCCTGGGCGCAATTCATTATGTCATTAGGTAATATCAACACCGTCCGTGTTCCGCGAATTACGAAGGCTGCGGCCGGAGGTCTTAAAAAAACCAAAATTTCTTAGAATGATTTTAATAAAAATTAAATTACAAATATTACTACAGCTAACTAGCCTAGGTGTTGACTGGTCGATGTGTGAACCAAGAGTGCTGCTCCGTCGTGGTGGTGTTATCGGCGTTCAGTACATCATATTGCGGGACAGGCCACTCTTTGTGCTGAGTCGGCGCCGGCGGCTCGTATGACCGTATAATTCTGTCAACGGTTTTAGTGGGAGCACGTGCATTCACTTTACTATGCTGCACAAAGGACGTTATTGTGTTTCGATTGGTGTCGGGTTCTTGAGGTGATGAGAGATTGAGGGAGACGGAGGTACGTAACACCTCCCCCCTAAGATCAGCAACTATTTGGTGAGGATACTCGAAAATATTGCTGAGGCGGATGCTGTATCTTTCTTTAAATCTTGTTTCAGTGGGAGTCTAGGTGTAACCGTTCGTTCCTTTCATATTTCTCTTGACCACAGGATATTTGAACTTTAGTTTGGTTGAGAAAGCTCAAGGTATAGTGGCGGTCGTCGAGTTGTTCTAAGGCCGCTGTTTTCAGTATGACTGTAGATTTTTGACAAGACGGCATAATTTTCTGTTCCTGGATGAGATGCTGAATTCAGGAAGTCTGGTCGCTGACGTAATGCTCTGGTTTCTTCTCGCAGAGGTACCATGAACTGGACTTCGGGCGTTCTGCCTCTATGTACATAGAAGCTGAGCTTTGAAGTGCTATGATAAAGGATGGAAGTTTCGGATATGAGGGATTTTTATGATACTGAAATTTATCCTTATAATGTAATCCTAACTTAATTATGTAAAAATAATCACGTAAATCTAAGTCTAGTACTTCGGATTTCGAGTACAAGGTTTTAACTTACCTATTATATTCCTAAGGGAACCTATACTAAACATAGAATATAAATTACTTTTTGCATGGCTAGAAGTTTATTCAAACTACTTATTTCCTCGTATAAATCTTTAATATTATTGCTTAATTTCGAAAGATACTATGCTAGTTAAAATCTAATCGTGATGGGACATCCACTCTTAAGATACGCTAACATGGTCGTTGATTTCAGACTGTAATGTATTTTCATTAGCTTGCATGATTTTTATAGCGTTATAGTATTCGTAATTATATACATAGTTAATAATGGAGATTTCCCGATATTCCCTTTATAATAGGGGTTGTTGTTTAGTGCCATTTGGTGGTCAGGTCAAATATTACCATTTGTAAAATTGTTTCCATCAACAGATGGAGGATCAGTGTTATTATGTAACAAGAGGGAAGAATTAGGGACACGTTTTATACGGGACTTAGCTACAGGACCTCTTTTCTTTTTTGTGTATATGTGTATAGGGAGGTCAGCCAGGACAGTGTCCTGGGTGTAACGTGGTGCTAGTTTTTGTCGGCTTGCCATGGGGTTACGAATGAAGACTTGTTGGTCAGGGGTGAAATGTTTTTCAGGCTCCCTATCTTTGTTTCTATTTTCTGTGAGCTCGGTTCTGTGGTGCAAGGCAGATTCGTTAATTATGTCATAAACTCGGGACATTCTGGTTTTATGGTTCTGTAGGTATTGTTGAAGTAAGTGTTCGGACAACTTAATATCAAGAGGATCTCTGGGATCGAAATGGCCTGTAATGATATCTATGGGTCGACATTTGGTAAAACTATGTATCGAGCTGTTGTATCCTAAAATAGCATAAGGCATAAGATTTTGAACCAGTTCGTTTTTCCGGTCAAGTTTGAGGATTCTTAGATGTTCTAATAGTGTGGAGTGAAGGCGCTCTACAATGCCGTTATCATTGGGGCGTAACCTAGAATTTTGTGGTGATCTATTTTATGAAGTTTGGTGAATTCAGTGAATAACTGATTGGTGAACTCCGGGCCTTGATCTGAGATTATTCTTAGTGGGACGCCATGGTGTGTAAAGTATATCATAAGAGCTTGAATGACACTAACTGCAGTGCCATCGCTGAGATGGTACGCTTGTGCGTACTTGGAGAATGCATCTATCAATGTCAAATACTTTTCATTCTGAGCTGTAAAAAGGTCAATATGTACTAATTCTAATGGTTTTGTAGGTGGGGGCACAATACGAAAGTTTTGTTTCACCGGATTACGGTCGTATTTCGCTTGCCCACAAATACTGCAGTCATTTATAAATTTAGTAATGTGCTCTTTCATATTAGGCCAGTAATATCTACGGGATAAAGCGAGATAACACTCAGTTATACCGCGGTGATTGGTTTTTCCATTGTGATATTTCTGAATTATTTCTTGCTGACGGAGGTATTCTTTAATATTATCTACTTCGGTTTTCGTGAGGATGAGATTCATGCCCGAACTAGTGAATTTACTTTGAATTATAGGAATGATGTGGTACATAGCCAAAGGGGGGTAAATAATAATTCCGGTTTTAACCTTAGGGTTGACATATTCCTTGAGAGCGTTTACGACGTCTTCTTCGAGGTTGGATTCGGTTAATTGTATTGAAGTCCTTGTGTGAGTTTCAAATGGTTTGCTAATTACTGGGCGGCGTTTTATGTCGTTAACTACGGTGAAAACTATCTGTCTACTGAATTTATTTAGGGGCTCATCCGATATCGGGACTTCAAGAATAGGGTTTTCTTGACTAGAATGGGCGGTCTGTGTCGATGAACCTGCTTCGGAAAGATTGGCAATCATGGAGCTTACTTCTTCGTTATAGATCTCTACTCGGGATAAAGCATCTGCATTTAAGTTCTTCT
>SJJU01070295.1:0-21596 GCA_012932125.1 Conopomorpha cramerella
GCGTTTTATCTTAAACAAGCTGCCCCCTGCAAACACTTGTTTTGCCATAGGAAGTCGCCTTTGCACCTCGTGTATTAGAAGAAATACATTTTTTAAACCTTTCTTGGCCTTCCACTTGTAATTAAAGGCTTTAATAAGCCAAATCGATCCAGCCGTTCTCGAGTTTTAGCAATACTAATGAACATCAATTCATTTTCATATAATAGAGATAACAAATAATGCATTAATTTCGACCAAATTCTTCAGTTTTATAATATTAGTATAGATGAAATATATGAAATTGACTTATGACTTTGAAAAAAACTATAATGAGCTGAGTACTGTGAGCTTACATTATTAATATCAATAACTAATAATCATTATTAAAGCAGCTTGCAAAACTTTGCTTAGTGTTTTTTTTTAGTTGTTCGTTATGTAATACCTCAATTTGAAAAATCGTCTGTTTTTTAATATTGAAGTCGTCCTCTTTGTAATTCCAGTCGCCCACTTAGTAATTGAGTCGCCCGGCTACAATTTTGATAAATAAAATATATTAATCACAAGCCACTTTTTGTAAGCTCGTTCTATATTTATAATAAATTAATATTCGTCGTTAGTTTAGTTAATTTTTCGCTTACTCAAATGAATACCGATCAAGTTAGTAAAACAGTCCCTCATCATCAGTCGCTATGATATTTTTTATTCGCTCATTTTATTATTCCCCTCTAGAAAGTACGCTGTGATGTCATTGTATGGACGACAGAATCGATAATTTTTTATTAAAAAAAATATATATTTCGGTAGTTGGCGCGATTATAAGCAAAGGTACTTCCAGCTTGTCCCTAAAGTTATCTCTTGCATGATACAAAGTCAAAATTTCTTTATTTCATCGTTATAAATGCTACAACATACAGATTAAGACCAAGAGACGAACATAGGATATTCTTATCCGGATCCTGTCGGACTCGGTGCTGTATAGAGGGTGTTATAGTTTGAAATTTCGCGAATGATTCGCGGATCGCGGGGCGTCCACTAGTAAGTACAGTATAATAGTAGTTTAACTAAATCACCTTCGAATACCAAACTTTCTGATATAGGTATGGTTCCTGGTCGGTAACAAATGTTATCAAACCAACTTGAACATCGGAAAGGATTAGTGAAACAATCGAATAGGTAATAATTTAGTAAGTATTAGAATTTGCACTGGTGAGGATAATAAATCTATGTAGAAGGTAATCCTGGCTCATAATATCTCAATCCTTATCCAGCTTCCTCCATCTCGTAGTTCTGACAGTTTTCAAACTAACTTCGAATTGATATTATACGTACAGTTATGCAGATCATCTCGCAATATTCTCTTTACTTTGTTAACTATTTTATTGTGTAATTTAATAAAACTATTTATATTTAAGTGATTTTGTACTGAATTGTTTTCTCGAAATAAGAAGCATTTTTTACTTGTTTGCCGAGAGTTGCCGAGTAATGCCCTGCCATGTGTATATAACATATATACATAAGTTTTTTTTCTAACATAATAAAATATCAAAACTATTATATCTACACTATTTCAGACTGCTTAATTGTACTTCTAAGAAAATTACAAATCCCTATAGCTTATTTATATCTATAAGATTTTACTCATACAATTATAAAAATAAAATTACAAACAACCTTCATCGAAAGTCATGACGATAGAGTTGTCGCATGTACGTCTCACGCAATGTAGATCGTAATCACAGCGTTAGCTTCGTATCGGGCTTACTTGTATCCAAGTGCAGTGGGGAGCTTGGCAAGCGTCCAGGGGCCAGTGGGTAGTGGACGGTTGCTCCGTCGCCGGCGCCCCGCCCTGTCAACACTACCCGCCCTGATTGTTGATATGCAAATCACGCCGGACCCGCGCCACTCCAAGCACATATTGCAAATCTGTTAGATGCAGCCAGAAGCAATGCAATTTCCTCCACGAGTGCATACACGCCCAAAGCAACGGATCTGATATGACTATCCGATTTATCTTGAATAGGAGGAATGATATTATGCGAGTAGCCAGAGTTGTTCATTGACTGAAAAAATTCAGTTTCTTAAGGGCCTTTATTGGGCTAAGGGCTTAAGCCTAAGGGTTTTAATGTCAATCATATAATTTCCAATGTCCAATAGTATTTTAACAAATATTACAAGAAAATTGAAACAGTGATTGCAGCATCAATTATTGTACAAGGTATTTCAAGATTTTCGTGGTTTTTGACAAAAAACAAAATTATGGTTTGATTCTCTTGCTTTAAAAAAAGAGTCGTCAAAAATTTCTTATCTTCATTACATAGGTATCAGTTCACTTTGCAGGAACGTTACGATTTCGAGTGAAGTAAGTATGTTGAAGTAAAACAATTGTTTTTCCGAGAAATGTGTGAGATTTATCGCGCGTGCCAAGTAAATTGATACTAAGGGCAACTGTAATTTGTATGATGGGGGTGCAAAGTGGCCATGACTACTCCAGCCGTCCGCTTTGAGGCGCCGAATAAATTAGTTTCTATAGAATTACGAGATCCTCTCACTGTTTATTCTATTACGTTTGTTTATTTTGAATCCTTTGAATGAAAACATTGTGTTTATACGACCCACGTATTGTATTAAATTACGAAAAAAAACATTTCACATCTTTTGATCCCAAAGCGGGGTAGGCAGAGGCACTTGCTAAGCAAATGCCGGTTCACCAAGCGTATTTAACCCAACGTGACAGAGGGTGAGCCCATGGCCGTTATAGGATTCACACATTTTGTGATGTGCGGGTTTCATCACGATATTGTCCTTCACCGTACGAGTGTTGCGCACATAGGCTCTGAAAAAGAGTCCCATTGGTACACGTCCAGTAGTCGGACTCCAATCCGCGAACTTCCGGTTGCAAATCAAGTATCCGACCAACAGGCCCACAGACGCGCGATGTATGTATGTGTCCTTGTTTATTCTGATTTTTATACACGGACATCGGCATAATGTGATTACTGCTAATATTGACTCTACTTTTGAATTTGGAAACATAATTGTATTATATTAACACATTGTCACACTAATAGTATAAAGGCTAAAGTTTGTGAGTGTGCATGTTGGAACGATATTAACAAAATTTGGCATGAAGTTAGCGGCCACCCTGGATTAATATATATTCAAAATTTATATATAAATTATAAAAATTATAAATTAGTAGTAGGGTACGACTAGTACTATAAAACTATATCTTACGTTTGTCATAACTAATACTGTACTAGTGATTAGAAGAATTTGAATTATTATCCACTAGTAATGTACATACGAGTACACACATAGCTTCACAGCTGTTTGGCAAAAGGGTACGCAGATACACCAGTGGCGTGCACACCATAGGCAAAAAGACACTGCCTACCTTAGTATTGTAGCTTCCCGACCGAATAGTAGAGTTATTGCTAGATCTTTTTTTTGTTGTACTCAAGACATAGGCTGACGAGGGTCCTGTGTTTTGTGGGTGAGTAGATAGGTTACCTATACTTCGTAAAGACAAGTTATCTATTCATAGGTGTCAATCCTTGGGGATCACTGCCTACCTTGTCGTAAAAGCCAGTGCACGCCACTGAGATACACTAAGCGTTCCAACTGCTACGGTCCTGGCAGATATTCTTTGTCCCATTCATTTAATCAACGGTTTCATACAACAACTTCGGTTTCTAGTAGGTGCTTTTGTAATCAATATTTGAAAATTAATTAGTAATTTATTCTTTACTCTACTAAATATCTGTATTGTTGATTTTCTGTGTAAAAGGTATCGGTTAAGATTTTTCACACTTTTTTAATATTTACACATCATGATCCATTGTCGATTACATACATGACATGGGGTTATATTCTATATCTCCGCTGAGATTCATCTAAAATTGTTTGTTCTTTTGAGATATACTAAAAAAAAATAACACATTCACAGAGCATCCAATTGTTCGGGTATTTGACTTGCAATCCGGAGATCGCGGGTTCAAGTCCGGCCACAGGACGTGTACCAGTGAGACTCTTTTTTCAGAGACAATGTACTCCACGCAACGGAACATCGTGACGAAACCCGTACGCCATAAGGTGTGTGATCCCTATAAGGGCGATACACCCACTGTCACATTAGGTTAACTTGAATGGTTAACCGTGGGCATTGCGTAGCAAGTGCCTCTGCCCACCCCGCTTGGGGATTAAAAGAGGCGTGCAGTGTATTTTTAATTTACAATTTCATATTACATTCGCATTTATAATATGAGTAGGAAGTAGAATAAAAATCTGTTTAATAGATCTGCTCTATAAAATAATCAAATGTGACCTACCTATATTAAGTATCTATTTAGAAGATCCCAGAATTCCATACTTATGTGAATTCTCAGTACTAGTTCAGATTAAAGTAAGTTTATTAATATTCAACACTGCACAAGCCTTCTGCAAGACAATCAATCTTCAGGAACAAATGTCTAACCTAACCTGCTATAACGAATTGCATTCTGGAGTCACTTCAGCCGATAGACGTTCTATTCTTAATAATAACGTTGTAAGGTTTTCAAAGCTAGAGGGGGTCAAATTATAGTGGTCGGATAACTGTGCAGTTGCTAACTTCTGGGTGTCTACTACTGTTCCTTGAAGTTTTGTTTAATGTTTATGAATTACTAGTAGTACCCCGCACGATTTTACCAGCAATTTGTCTTATGGGAACTTCGAGATAAATCTAGCCTATGTTAATCTATCGTGTTAGTAAAGTCCATATTATTAAAATTTTATTTTTACATTTTATTAAAATCTCACCAGCCGTTTACACGTGAAGAAGTAAGAAGTAGTCATGTCTTTATTATATTAGAGTGATATGAAAAGATAAATTAAAAAAGATGTTTTTTAATTTGAGCGGGGTATCAGGTTCACTAACTATTCTTAAAATCCAGGATATTTAATCTGCCCCCAACCTCACAAACAGTATTATTATGGGTGACAGGTACTTAGTTACATATAAAAGGCAGGCAATGTGAAGACAAGCAAAAAATTTAAGTCGACCCCTTGCTTAGAGGAATAAGTCGGTAATCGCAAAAAGCAAATTTTACTGTAGAGCCAAAAACTCGTTGATTTTTGTTTGTTTTGATTTGGTGATTTCAATTATGACGACATGCTTGCATCAAAAGAAAGCAAATTTTTTGGGCAGTCTAGTTGTACATGTTTTTGTTTATTATCAATAGTAAATTTTAAGTATTTAATAAATACGCATAATACCAAAAAAGGTTTGTTGCAACATATCTGTAATAGCACTTACCGGGCCTTTGAAGTATTTTTCATACGATTTATAAAAGGTAACATTTTGTTACCGACTTTTATCAGTGATTTTCCATCAAAACATGTGAAAATAATAATTATACTATTACGGGGTTATTGCCAGAATTTTGACAACGTGTGTTAACGGCATTGTCGGTTAACGTGACCTGTTCGAAATATTTTTGAAGAGTTTAGTAACATAGTAAACAATACCGTTTAATCACGCCATGAGTTGAAACTAAATATGTTCATATTCTGTATGAAATAAAACGAATAATTCAAACATATGACGCCATTTACTGTGTGTGAGAAGTAATAAATTCGTTTATTAGTAATCAATTCCCTAATCAAAAATTAAAAAGTCACACAATCCACAATCTTGCAAGTCGCCAAGCATTCTTTTTATATTTCTATTTTTGGCGTGCCAAAACGGAATAGCACCAGTTGTATGCACTTAAGGGGTCTGTGTGCAAACTATTAGTTTAATTGAACGCTAATTTTCGCTTCGATTTCGCGCACCGAAAGAAGCTTAGTAGACAAAATTGTTAAATTCGAATTCTATAGTGTAAATGATAATAAACCATTCAAAAAAGTCTGGTGTGGTAAATACTTAAATAAAACCGAAATATATAAATTTACCTCTATTGAAGCTTAGGAGAGCGTCTGTGGTCCAGTTGGTCGGACACTTGACTTGTAACCGGGAGGTCCCGGGTTCGAGTCCGGCTACTGGACGTGTACCAATGGGACTCTTTTTCAGAGTCTATGTACGCAACGCAACGCTCGTACGGTGAAGGACAACATCGTGATGAAACCCGCACACCACAAGGTGTGTGAACCCTATAACGGCGATGGGCTCACCCCCTGTCACGTTGGGTTAAATACGCTAGGTGAACCGTGGGTACTTGCTTTAGCAAGTGCCTCTGCCTACCCCTCTTTGGGATTAAAGGCGTGAAGTGTATTTATTTTATTTTTATTTTTTTTTGAAGCTTAGAAAGTTTTAATTTTAGACAGTACCTACCTACTGAAACAGAATTTTACATCACGACATCAAAGACTATTCGAGGACATTTGTAAATAAAAGACATGGTAAATAAAAGCCATAAACAAAAAAGTTTCCTCAAAGAAATTCAAAGGCACCTCTTTAAACGTAAAAAAAATCTTTTATGATGATGGTCCGGAAAAAAACATTTTACAAAATCTTATCTGAAATTTTTTTTTAAATGTTGAGTTCATATCGAGAGTCAGTTAACTTCTATTTTCATACTATTCACTTTCTTTTTTAAATCACGGCGTACAAGGCGATCTCGGATATGCGAAAGCTACATATTAGGCAAAACTACTAAAATTATTCCTTTACTAAACAAACATAACAATAAGCATCCCAAAACATTTTTTATAATAGTGCTATCCGATAAGATAAATTAAAACTTTATTGCTCGAATCTATTAAGAGTTTAAGTTTAAAGTTAGTAGCAGCAGAAACAGTTTCAGATGCGAAATATAAGAAACAATCAGCATCATGATCAGCCACACGAGGGCCACTGCTGGACGACGGCCTCCACCAGTGATTTTCATGATAATTTGGGAGGAAATGCCAATAATCGCTACCCTTGGCAGTTGGGTTGGCGATCGCAGTGGTGTTGTGATTAAACTCACAGAGAGCGCTGTGCTGTCTGTTCTCTGGACAGTTCACTCAGTCGCCTCTTACGACCCCCATGAAGGGAAAAGTTGGGCTGGGGTGGCTACACATGTATTCTATTCAGCTTGAAGTTGAAGTAGAAACAAATTTACACATATTATCAACACCTCTAATATTACTATTAATGTGTCAGGAACCTAACACATCAGAGTAGAGCCCCAGCAAGTAGAGAGAACACTGGCTCCCGGCCGCGATGTATGTTAATTCATTCCGACTCCGATGCACTACTCGACATAACCACTAACTGAATATACTTGTTGGAAAATCGGTTTTGTACGACTCATTTAGCTTTAGGAATTTATTCAAACACTGAGCGCGCAGTGATAATATTTGTCACAATACGTCATCAACCGAGTCGAGTTATGACGAATTACTCGTCATAGTTGCTTTACTCGTCATTTTCATATAAATGTTAGCTAGAATGTTCTTCTAGACTGACACGTTATAGTAACTGACGAGCTCGAGAAAAAGACGAAAAATATGTTTGTACAGTATTTTGTTTTGTAAAGTTTATCTTTTAGTACAGTATTTTAGAGAGACTGTAGTTTTATAATATTGTCGGTTTAAATATGTATATAAATATAATGTTGACTGGTAGATAATACTTTAGTATTATGGGTGAACCTTTGTACTTTTGGTGCAATAAAGTATTAAATATATTTTTTTTGAGACTTGATCTACCTGTAACATAAACGTAAAATGTTTTCCACGAAAAACGAAAATGACTGACTGAACGGACCCAAGAAATATTTCACCCATTACTCTTTTTCCACGCAAAACAATGGAAAAAATCTCGAACACTTCTTCCGGTTCGGTTTCCGGAAATAAAAAAGTGTGAAAAAATAAATCGCAACCGAAGCACAAAAGGTACCTATTTTTATACTACTATCAAAACTGTCATGTTATAGATATGTTTATTTGGTATAGACAGATCCGTAACGAACAATACATATTTTTAATAAATATTAAAAATAAAGTAAAACACCATTTTCAGTGCTCAACACGTTTATAATTTGTAAAAATCTATAATAAGAGATTCGTACTATCAATAAAACTCATCAAAAATAATAAAAAACAAATGTATGTAGGTGTATATATTATTGTATCAAAAGAAAGATTTTGGTTCTGTCGCCCACAAAATTACTTACATAGGGTAAGAGAGCAGGAACCCCCTCTATGGGTTCCCGCCTTGTCGTGGCGAGGGGGCTTAGTACCCGGGTAGGGGCACCCGGTGAAGCTAGGAGGAACCCACTGGGCCGGTCTGTTGCAGACTGGCCGGCCCGAGAGGGACCCGCTGTCCCGGGCTCGCTTTCGAGCCCGCAGACAAGCGGTCAGGCTGCGTCCCATGACGCAGCCACACTGAAGGCCGCGGAGGGAGAGGACAGTCGGTATTCCGACCGCCGCTGTCCCTATCCTCCGCGCCCTTGCGGGGCCGTCACCGCTAGATGGCGGCGTGGAGGGGCCGCAGGGGAAGAGGAGTGTCAGTATTGCGGTGCGCTGCGCTCCCTATCCTCTGCGGCCGGAAGGGAGGAAGATGTCGGACCCCACGAGATCAGGGGTCCGACGCCGGTGGGGCGGTTGGGTTGTGGCCGTCCCGTCGCCAGCCCTGTAGCTCCGGGCGTATAGAAAAGGGTATCCCCTGCCTGGCGTATAAGGCGTCCTAAAAGGGGTCCTTGGGGTCGTGGGTGTCGGAGTGGGGTCCCCGGCACCTGCTTGGACGGCCCCGGGAAGGGCGGCGGTTACCCTATGGCCTGGTAACTGCCGCCGGTGAAGGAGGTCGCTGGGGCAGACACACCACCGTCTGCCCCGAGCCGGAGTCCGACAGGACCGATCGCTTGGGCGGGTCCTGATGCAATTCCTTCGGGTACTCCCGGGACCCGTCCTGCACGCGACACGGAGGTCATCATGGGGGTTTAGTCGGTAAGAGTCCGACACTATCCCGTTCGCTGTCCCCATGGCGGCGGGGTGTCCATGAGGATTCCCCCATGTAAAAAAAAAAAAAAAAAGAGCAGGAAAATAAGAGGGCCTCGTGAATTTTTCAGATTCTTCTTAATTCCTCTGTCTGACTCCGGCACAATTGATGGTAAAATAATGATACTGTAGCCACTTCTACTCGATTTCTCAATCCTCTCGGGATACACAACTCAAACTCTTTCCCGTCGCCGTGACATTTTGTTCATTTTACATTTGCGTGTTGTGATTATACCGCGCATTGGACATTTTGTTATTTGTGCGTTTTTTTTGTGCTATAATTACAGCAAAGCTTTTTTTTGGTTTTTTAATTACCTGTTAGGTACCTACCTGTTTTTCACGTTAATGTACATACATGTGACATGTATGCATATGGATAACATGTGAATGGGTGGAAACGTGTATTTAACTAATGAGAAACGAATACAAGGGCATATAGGATAAACATTGATATAATAGTAAATAACTGGCTTCCTATGCATGCATCAAATAACAGTAAAAGTACCCATACATAAATTTAATGTAGTGAATCTCAGTGTGCCTTTCGAAAGTAATATTTTAAAACTTAAAATGAACAAAAAAAAAAACATTTTACCGAGTAATGGCTCCTGCATAAACATGATATCCACTTTTAATGGCCTGTTAAGCATCTGTGCTTTAAAAATAAAAAAGAAACATTTTAACAAAAGATAATAACACGTTTCGACGAAGACTTATCAAGTGCGTATTTTAGTGTCGGCTAAAAAAGAGCTCGGGATAAAGCTTAGTGTGCACAAAGGCAGATTGGAAAAGTTTTTTCTTGCCCGCCCCAATTAAACTTGTTAAAAGCAATCTACAACAAGCAGCGTATACAGATAGACATTTCAATGCACTCAGCACCAACCATAATTGATCTCTATTCATTTTAGTAAAGTACTATTCAAAAGCTCTTTGAATTCTGGCGGTACCGGCATTTCGTTCCTGCAGAGGCAAATGATGACGCCCGGATTTTGGGATTTGGTTTTTCTGTCAATAATGAACATCAGGTTGTGTTCCAGACGTTTTATTCTTTCGGTGTGTATGAACCATTGAAATTGGCACAGTTAAAATAGCATGAATGTCGTGAATGTGTTTAGACTTTACTATTTTTGTTATACTATAAAACTAGCAGTGAAAGGAACCCGAGAGTTGAGTCAGAATAGCAACAAATCGATGTCTCTGCCTATCCCTCTGGTAAACCATTGAACTGTCTTATGTACCTCGGGGATGGTTGGCAAGAAAATTACCAACTTTACCTGTCTCGACAATTAAGAACACTACCAATATTAAGCTGTGGGGTTGTACCGCAGCACAGCAAGCTTATAGAGGTATATACATTACACGTAATATTGCCTCACTAACCCACCAGACACACAAAGTTAATTTGCCAATATACATTAATGACAGTCTTTTGCTGTCATTACCTTCCTCAAGAATCACTTTGTATCCAAAAGAAAACTGCATCAGAATCCATTGCCATGATTTAAGCATACATAGGGACAAACAGCGGGAGACGACTTTGTTTTATACGTTTACTAGCTGACCCGGTAAACGTTGTTTCGCCAATAGGTATACATTATTAACAATGTTTATCAGATACTGCGAGATGTAATATCTGATTTTCCAATAGTAATTATTATGAGTTTTCTTCGCCCTTGGTAACGAAAAATATATGAAAAAATTCAAACGTTATAGTAAAAAACCTCTAAAAAGTAATAGTTTTTCTGTGTTGGCTGCACCTATAGTTTAAATAAAAAAATGGTATAGATAATTGGTAGAGCCTATTTTTCAACGACACTATCGGAGATCAGTAAGTACCTTCTATACTATAAAATTAAGAATGAATTTATGAGTCAAAACTAATTTGGCGCAAAACTCGAAAACAGCCGAACCGATTTAGCTAATTTTGGTGTTGAATTACTTTTGAAAATCCAGAGAAGGGTGAAAAGGTAAATAACTAAGTACGTTACCCTCATGTTTTTTTTCTTCCACGGGTTACAAAGGGGACATCCCATGACAAAACGAAAGTTTACCGAGACATGTTTACGCTAAATATATGTATCTGATGTCCCCAAGGTTCAACTACTAAGGTAGAAACAAATTCGCCGTCAACTACGAAGTAGTTTCTGAACAGTTGTGAACGTCATTGGGCGTCGTTGCGTCTTTGTCTATATACAGGAGCCTAAAAGCCTTGACTTGACTCAGACGAAGTTACCTGGATATATTCAGGTGAATATAACTGGTTATGTACCTACCTATCTAGGTCAGACATAATAATAATACAGGTGTATACAGATAACAACATGCGAAGCCAGGTCGAATATCAAGTAAGTTATGAGCTTACTCGATGCAAAACTATTCTCATTTCTTGACTTTGAACTATGTGAAACTGTGTGTTCTAAATTGTTCAAGACACTTAGGTAATAAATAGAATATTAACAGTGGTGTTAACAGGTGTATTCCGTGCTAGTTTCAGAGGTAGGTAATACTTACACTGGTGACATAATAATTAGTACCTGGACGACCGAGCTTCGCTCGAAGTAAAAAAATCGATTATTTTCCTTCGATTTTTTCATAACCCCATATCTAGTTACTTTAAAACCAAAACGTCCCCCGCACCATCCTACGTATAGCATAGTATTACTACTCGGCAATAGATGTCAGTAAGAGTCGTATTAACAATTTGAGCAATTTTTCATGCCCGAAAACACGGTTGGAAACATGTTTTCTAAAAATTAAACCTAGCTAGATCGATTTATCGCCCCCAAATCCCTCTACATACCAAATTTCATGAAAATCGGTGCAGCCGTTTCCGAGATTCCAAGAATTGCTCGTTTAAAGATAAAGTTTTTGATTACTTGTTCCACGAGATTTATTGAAAATATGTATAGAAAGTTTAGGTAGGTAGGTAACCTACGTAAACTTTTCAATTAAGTACTTCCTTTTGATATTAAAAGTTTAAAACGGGTATTATAGCGCGAAAATTAACCAAAGATATGCATTCAGCTTACCTAAGTTGTTTGCCCGACGTTTCGACAGTTACTAACTACTACTGACTAACCGTTTTAAACTTTTAATATCATGTCAGTACGTGTTTCCTTAAAAAATGATTCCTTTCGATACTCATGAAATACACAAAATTGTATAGGTACCTAAGAAAATAAATTTAGATTAGTATTTTTTTTGCAAACGCAATTTACTATTAACAATTTTAATTAAATAAAATCACTTTTTTAGATATACATGCATGATTACCTATTTGCTCAAAGATTACATCTCCCAAGCTTTTTATCTACCCCCTTCGTGAAATGTTAATAAGAGATTTTAGGGCACATAATATTGTGAACTGCGCGTAAAATGACCCCAAACGTAACGTAACGGTGATTGGTGAAAAACGTTGTTGAGCTCTTCAATATAAACAACTTATACCACGATGGCGACAATATGGGGAAACAATAAAAAAATCCATCCTCATACGAATGTCATAATCATAATTATTTATTGCTTCATGTGGTACATAGGTGTCATCTCCCAGTTGGCAAAAGAAAAATCTGTTTCGTATGGAGATTCATTTCTTAGTAAACGTTGTTCTTTTTGACGACCTCAACAACGTTTCTAAGATCATTGCTCAGAGTCCTTTTGCGAAAAGTATGGATAGGTTTGACTAGATATGCCACGCACGCATATTCGGTAACTCTCCTAAAATTCCCTGGTACCTCGTAAAAGTTGTCGAATTCCTTTATGTTAGGTATGTGACGAGATCGCAATCGTTGAAGGGGAGCTGAACAAGGGAAATTCATTGCTTTCCAATGTATAAATTGTTAACATCGTTATCTGTTGAAAGAGTAAAATTCTGTGTGTTTTGACATTTAATTTACCATGACCGTAAAATTTTAATGGTTGACTGTGCAGTCTAATGGGGATTGTTCACATTTTTTAAGTGGTGTTTTTTACAGCATTTTCTGAAAATATAGACCATTTTAACAAACTAATTTGAATATTTTTGTATAAAATTGTATAATTACATTTTAATTCATTTTTAAGACTTAGACTGGATGACGTATTCATAATTGCGTTGAAAGACCACCGTCACCGTCGCCAGAAAAAAATAACATGATTGACATATGACGATTGACACATGTATAAAATGACAGTGAAGTGTCAACCTTAAAACTAACCGTCACGTTCATTTCATCATTCATACAATCATTGTTTATTTTGTGCGTTTCGCTACCTGTATTACAAATAATTATGGCAAAATATTGTATACATAGACCTAATCACAACTTACTCACTATTAGTAATATCATACTTCGAGCATCGGTCCGGGGGTAAGGTTCACCTAATACCCCCATCGCGTTTTTACAATAGGACAACCAGGAGAACGGCAAAACGTCATCCATACCAAGTGGATTTGCCATTTACGCGAACCAAAAGGTTTGCGTCCACTTTCATAGTGCGAACCGCCAGGATGTGGAACGACCTGCCGGAGTCTGTGTTTCCTGCGCAGTACAGTCTGAAGGTCTTCAAGTCGCGGGTGAATAGGTGCTCCATCGTAGACCACATCTTTGCTTAACATCAGGCAGGATGGTGGTCAAACGCTTGTTCATAGTGATAAAAAAGAGGATATAATACCCTACTAAAATAAACTTAGGATGCATTTTATAAATACAGATTTCAAATAATCGATGGACTCACCCACTGTTACGTTCATTTAAAATACGCTTTGTGAACCGTGGGCGTTTGCTTACCAAGTGTCTGGGCTTACCCCATTTTGGGATTAAAAGGTGTGAAGTGTGTCTATTTAAAACAAAGCATTCATCCATTTTACGTCTATTTTCATAAGGCGCGCCAAGTACTTGAGTGATTTGCCGGAGTATGTGTTTCTTGCGAAGTATAGTCTAGAGGTCTTCAAGGCAAGGGTAAATAGGCACCTAATGAACAAGTGTGCTCGATTGTGGACCACATCGCTTCTTAAAATCAGGCAGGATGGTGGTCAAACGCTTGTTCATAGTGTTTTAAAAAGTAATATACCTAAATATGGGTTTATTATTCAGATTGTAAAAGGACCTTGAGCAATTATTTTCGTCATCTCCATACCAAATATACAATATTTTTCCTACGGAGATGCCAATTTGTACGGGGATGGAAAACAATCTTTTCATTGTCTTCATAGTAAAAGTTGTTAATATTGACGAAACCAACAACGTTTCTAAGAATTTCGCTGGCGGTGCTTTTACACGCAGTATTTATAACCGTTGTGTCTATCTGCCAATTTGCCGTAATGATAGTATCTATCTATTTATATATTATGTTAAATTAACCTGCCAATCCTCCTAGATAAACGGTAGTAACCTGCGTTATGGATAATTAACTGTTCCAAGAAACAATAGTGTAGGGCTGAACCTTCCGATCAAAATTTGGGAGACCTTTACTAATCTACTTCAGTGACTGATGAGGGTAAGCGATGACAGTGAAGAGCCGCATGGTTTGGATGCTTAATTATATCATTACATCCGTACCATACGCAATATGTTTTACATCACGGTTTCCCAAACTTGTTGTCACTGTGGCCTCCTATTGAATTTGGTATTTGTTACGACTCTATCATATTTTTCAAGTAAACCGAATGTGATATTAGCAATATAATTATGTACAACTAGCTGTGCCATGCAGTATTACTCACGTTTTGTGTCATACCCGTGGTAATTTCCGGGATGAAATTATATAGCCAATGTTACGCAGTAATAACGCGTCATTGTAATGATCGAAAGTCGGGTAGTTTTTTATTTTGTTCTTAAGATACATACTTTACGTCATGAGGAGTTTACAAAAAAAAAATCAATCTGTCAAACATAGTGGGAAACGAAAGAGATGCAACTATTTTATTCTATGATAGTTGAAAGTGAACTGAGCTCGCTCTTTTGTTGTTTTTTTTAAAGAAAACTCCTCATTTCAGACCAAATACAACTAGATTTGAAAGCCGCGTACCATCTTCAATCTGTCTCTTTTCCACCAAAACGTATGGAAAATGATGTAGTCCTGGATTCAAACTGTCACTTTTGCTACTAAATTGACAGTTTAGATCCAGTTTTACTCTGATACATAGTAAGGGACAGAAGATATTTTTTTTTAACCACTATGAACAAGCGTTTGACCACCATCCTGCCTGATGTTAAGCAGCGATGTGGTCTACGATGGAGCACACTTGTTCAGTAGGTACCTATTCACCCGCGACATGAAGACCTTCAGACTGTACTGCGCAGGAAACACAGACTCCGGCAAGCCGTTCCACATCCTGGCGGTTCGCACTATGAAAGTGGACGCAAACCGTTTGGTTCGCGTAAATGGCAAATCCACCTGGTATGGATGACGTATTGCCGTTCTCCTGGTTGTCCTATTGTAAAAACGCGATGGGGGTATTAGGTTATGCAACTCCGTAGCACACTCTCCGAAATGCACCCGATAGAAGACAGATAGGCTCGCAACTTTGCGGCGATGTTCCAGGCTTTGTAGCCGAGAATCAAACAGCCTGTTGTCACCTATGAGCCTTCTAGCACGCCTCTCTATTGCCTCCAGACCCTCAAGCTGGTATTTGGCTGATCCATCCCAAAGATGAGAGCAGTATTCCATCCACGATCGAACTTGTGCTTGATACAGTGTGAGCAACTGTTCCGGTGTGAAATACCGTCGCACCTTCGAGAGGATGCCCAGCTTCTTGGCTGCGCGTTGGGCCGTAGCCTCAATATAGGAGCCAAAGTTGAGGTTGGAGGTTAGCGTCATGCCTAAAAGCCCCAGCCGATTGGCTATAGGCAGGGGTACATCCCGGAAAGTAGGAGCCAGATTGAATGGGCTCCTTTTTGCTGAGAAAAGACACGCCTGGGTCTTAAGCACATTGAACCTGACCAGATTGGCCTCGCCCCAAGATGCGACTTCACCAAGGGACAGGTTCAAACGCTCAACCAATGCCTCTCTGAGTACCCGGATTTGCGGTCCTGGCTCGCGCGTCAGATGTGTAACTCTCCACAACAGTGCTGTCGTCTGCGTACCCATAGATACCGGGTTTCAGCAGATCGTTTATATGCAGCAAATTTCTCTTACTCTTTCACGACTGAATGTATTTTATAACGTTGCCTCATTTTATTGTAAACGACAGTTTAGGATAGTCAAGTCTAGTTGTTTTTTGTCTGAGCTCCTCATTGTACGTATCATTATTTAGATGAATTTGTATGTATCTCTTGACGCATTTGTCTTGTTTTGCACTGGCCATTAGAGTCCGACAAATATTAAAATTTACCTGAATAGTACTAGGTTCTCGTTTCAGAACACGGCTATAAATTGTCTTGACTGACTGTGGAATGCAATTAAGTAGCTCTGAGAGTAAAATGTCTTTAATTTGAAATGGCTGTTAGTTTTCAAAGCAAAGTCCTTATTTCACAATATTCACAAAATTTTAACGTCATGAAAGTAAAACGTTTGCAATTTACATGAAAGATATTATTTTGTAGATATTATTAGATGTTAATTTCCAAATATTATTAATTCTCTGTCAAGGTTTTCCTGTAGGTTTATTACCTATTCTTACATACGTTTTCATTAGGTAAGTGAAATATTAACATATATGACGATAATAATATTATTTAAAAATTTATACTAATTTCTCTTAGTCACGGCATCACTCGTAAACGGTTGAACGGATTTCGCTAATTCTTTTTCGTTGTGCTTCTTCTAATTCAAAATCAATATTCATGTATTTCTCAGTTCTTACCCTAAGTGTTTTTTTTACAACATAAGACAATGAACAAGCGCTGGACCTCTATCCTGCCTGATGTTAAGTAGCGATGTTGTCTACGATGGACACTCACTTGTTCATTAGGTACCTATTTACCCGCGACTTGAAGAACTTCAGACTGTACTGTATTTGTATATTTTTGTATAAACTGTAAACAGTATTGTAAATACAACTTTAAAAAGCTCGTTTCACACAAATACCTACCAACTATCGCGACTCTGCGACTCCGCGACTCCGACCTCCAAGATGACGACGCACAGTTAAAGAAGCCCAGCAAAATGTACTTTAATATACAGCGGCCTTGGTATAAGCTCGATTGAGTTTTCCCTGCGAACTTTATACGTCATCCTTTTCAACTTGTTTGGTTTAAAGAATAAAATTATTTATCGAAAAATCTCTTTTAAACGTACATGAGGATCTGTTTATTTTATCTACATTTTTCCTTAACTTATCTTTATGCTACTACACACATCAAAAGTATCTAGGGATCAAGTACATTTTAGAAGATTGCAATCAAGAATATATTTTACAAAAACTTATTCATTCATAATTTATTCAAAATGTGGTGATAAGTCGTGGATACAGGCATGGGGAATTAGGTAGGAGACCAATCCAGAACATTACATTTGATTTAAATAAATTAGATTTTTTTGAGAGCTAGAAATGTTCTTGATCCCTGGCGAAGTGTCTAGGGATGGGTATATTATAATAGGATTGGGATAGCCTTATTGTATGATGAAACTAAGGATATTTCGTTTTATTCATCGAATATGCTAAGTGAGACGTGATAATGCTTCTTCTACGTTTCGAGCGTATGTGACCTAGTGGTTAGGTACTGTAATAAGGAGGGTACTAGTTTGAGTCCTAGAACTGGACGTCAACCAATGTCTATCTTTTTCAGCACATACACAGTGTTACGCAACGCTCATACGGTGAAGGACAACATCATGACCATCCCGCATACCACAAGGTCTGTGTAAGCTCGATAAAGGTGTTGCGCTAACCGCTTATCCCTTGGGGTAATTGCGCTTGTGTATTTGTATAACAAGTTCCTCTGCCTACCCCGCTTTGGAAGTAAAATTCGTGAAGTGCATTTTTATTTCACAATTATTCTGAGCTAAATGTTATGTAGTATTTAATTATATACATCGATATTGTATGCCAATATCGATATATTTTATTGTTACGTACGTGGGGGTTGGGTACGGATAGAAAATTACACTATTACGAAAATCAAGAATTACACTTTATTCCCGGACTGTAATTACACAAACTAATTACAATCGTTAAACTAAAACCGCTAATAAACACTTTTACAATCGCACAATCACTTGTCAGTTCACTTTAATTTTCTCTCTTGAAATTAACTGTATCGCTATTTAGTTGAAACTGTCTCGCCGCGGACTCGATCGTCGCTCTTTATACAGCGTGTCTTTGTCGGAATAGCGAAGCGGAAGTCTAGGGGCTATTTGTGGTCTAAGGAACCCCCCTATGTTACTCCCTATGATTCTAAGGCTTTGGTTTAGAAGTAGATTTTTCCTAACAAAATAATTAATATGTTATAGGTATTCCAGTGTTGGCGCCCCTTACAATAATAACACGAACACATACGTCATAGACCACACATATGATCGAAACAAACACAACACAAACTAAAAGAAAGCACACACGCGTGTCTTGCGTAGTGCAAGCTACGCCCCCACGCATGTTTGTGTATGTCAATGCATGCACACTAAAACATTTTTGACACAAAAGGAAATTTATTGAAAACCATTATGCTTAAAAAAGTTCCTTTTCTTCTTGTCAGATGTCGCTACCACAATGAATCGCTAGTTATGTTTCTGTCTTGTAAATTTCAATTGAAATCCATGTGTACTTGCGTGCTATACTTACCTTCGCGAAGTGATTATGATAGGCGAAAGCTAAAAAACCGTACAGACATGCACTTTAAAACAAAAATACGACTGTCGCCATCCAGTGGTAGATTTTGGAACTACAACTCGATAATATCCGATTAGGTATGCAGTAGTTTCTATCCTGTACCTATTCCAACCACATGCGTGTGAAGGTTCTTAGTACTACCTATTTGAAAAGTTATCCTACCTCGAAGCGTACGCAATATCTATCTGCCTACCTAATAATAAACACACATCCAAAACTTACCTTCGTAGGTCCCTCATGAGAACTTTTCAGTAGGTAAAGAGGTGCTGCTATGGCAGAAAAGTGAATCCCTTCACTTGCACACACGCAAAACAATGAACTTCCGAAGAACACATTACATTGTTGTTGACCACGAACACATGTTTGTTTACCTACACTATGATCACTGCACTAATTCAATACCTAGTCTGATTTTTCAGACAAAACTCAAAACACTCAACACGTGCGACGTGTGATCTTTCTGGCCACAAAGATTCAGACATACACATAGTAGTCATTAGGTACTTCAAGAAATAACTACACTACACATTAATTGCACTTCGTTTATTTTTTGAGAATCAAAACAAAACAAAATCTACACACACTATGACACCACGCGTTACCTACGCAATACTGAACCGAGTGTTGCCAGATGTTGTAATTCAAAATCTGACATATTTTTTGGTAAAATCTGTATAAATATGGATCGGTATAAAAAAACTCATTTTGTAATATTATTAGATAGGTAGGTTGCAAAGGACGCAGTCTTTTTGTTTACATTATTCTGCAGTAGTTATTTTATTTGTTGGTACTTTCACAACACTGTAACTAGGGATCCACAAAAAGTATCGATACCTCAAAGTATCGATTCTTTTGTTTCGATACCAAGTACTTTTGGAATCGATACTTTTGTTCCGATACCTTTTTAGGTATCGATACTTTGTTCTCTATTTCTAATAAATTATTCGTTTGAGCAAAAATATCGATATTTCATGAAAATAATTTGTCACATGGGGATCGTCTGATTAAAATTTTATTCATGTCTGATTGCACTCAGGATAATTGGCAGTTTTCAAAATAATTGTAATATGTCTTTTTGCTTCATAATGCGTTTAATGCCAAATTATTTGTGATTTTTATTATGTTGAAACGTGTAATTGTAATAAAAAATTTTCGGTAATTTTTCAAGAGTTTCTAAATACCTAAATAGAGTGACTATTTAGCAGTACAAGAAAGACTATTCAAAATTTGTATAAATAAATGTATGTATTAAAAAGTACTCGATACCTTGTGGTATCGATACTTTTGTTCTGATACTTTTTTGGTATCGATACTTTTGTTCTGATACTTTTTTGGTATCGATACTTTTCGTACGATACTGGTATCGAGTAAAGTATCGATACTTTTGAAATTTTGCGGATCCCTAATTGTAACTTTTATCGAATATTTTTTTAAACCATAGATTTAACCTATAGTTTTTATAAAAAGCTTGCGAATACAACGCATAAAACAAAAACAAAATTGTCATTGCTATTAAAGACTAATTCATTCATCATTAATTTATTTTAAAATCTCCTAATTTTGCAATGCCTTTCTCTTTTGTTTTAGGCAATGGTGTTATCTTTGAGCTGATTGTCTGACTGTAAAAATCTGTATAAAACTAGATTTAAATCTGTGATCCGTAAACGGGGACTAAAATCAATACAGATAAATCTGTATAAATGGCAACACTACGAGTGAGTGACTGAAATTGACTTAATGATTTCGGATGGCATTCGATCGATAGTCCCTACCCAAACTAAACTACCTGACGTGGCCTTTGTCTGAAAATGTAGGGAAAGTACGTAAGTGATTCGGTATGAATTAGTCGTTTTTGTTACTAACACAATACATGACCGACTGAGATAATAGTATTGATTGACGACTAGTTACATTGTAATTATTTGACACGTTATGTAATATTAACTCATTAGCTTATTGTATGACTCATTCCCTTTTATGTCACTATTGAGTTCACCCATTTTATTTTCCCACTGTTGGAGTCTACCCAGTGACCTTTTTAGAGAAAAATTGTTTGAATTGGTAAGTACTTAAGAATTATCCAAATAAATTGTGATTGGGGATTAAATTAGAAATACTGAGAAAAATAAGAAAGGTCAAGGACAATAAAATTCGTTTTTGGTCTTGGGGCTACATTACAATTAAGGAACCAGCATCGCTCTTTCATAAACCACTTCTCAGCTTTTCGTTCTGAATCAGCCTAAACAGACGATAAGTAACCATTTTTTATAAGTAAATAATTATTCAGTCGCACCTTTTAAATGCAATTTCGGGCATTTGAATTTAGAAGATGGCCACCCCCGCGGATCGGGCGGCCGCCGCCGCCGCCGGCGCCATTGGTCGACCAACGAAAGCGCAATAGGTATGAATGTCACCGGGTGCGTGCGTGTGATGGAGTTATAGGTTGTGTTGTGTGTGTATGTGTTTCTCAACTATTAAATACCTGTATAGGTACTTAGTAGTAGTACTTAGTGCAGTGCTTTGAGTAAGTGTATTTTTCAGAATTACGGTTAAAGAAGTGCGTGCGTGAACGTAAGAATAGTAACTACTTACCTACATTGGTTTTTTGTTTAGATCTATTTGTCGATGGCCGCTGCGCCTTTCGCCCGTCGTCAAAGTGGTAGGTAGGTATGTACCTTACCTTAGTATGTGTAGATTTTCATTTGTTGTAAGTACGAAGTTATTTGCATTATCCTGTTCATCTTTTTATTTATTTACCAGGTAGGCAGGAACTGTTAAGTATTAGGTATTATTTGGCTCTAGTTACTGATTACTAGACTGCCACAATGATTGTCTGGTGTGGGGTTGTATTACCCATCACAACAAGACTCGATTTTCTCAAACAGTAGTAATTACTTACGCGGCG
>SJJU01070296.1:0-13831 GCA_012932125.1 Conopomorpha cramerella
AGTGCTTTGAGTAAGTGTATTTTTCAAAATTACGTTTAAAGAAGTGCGTGCGTGAAGGTAAGAATAGTAACTACTTACCTACATTGGTTTTTTGTTTGGATCTATTTGTCGATGGCCGCTGCGCCTTTCGCCCGTCTCGTCAAAGTGGTAGGTAGGTATGTACCTTACCTTAGTATGTGTAGAATTTCTATTTTTGTAAGTACGAAGTTATTTGCATTATCCTGTTCATCTTTTTATTTATTTACCAGGTAGGCAGGAACTGTTAAGTATTAGGTATTATTTGGCTCTAGTTACTGATTACTAGACTGCCACAATGATTGTCTGGTGTGGGTTTGTATTACCCATCACAACAAGACTTGATTTTCTCAAACAGTAGTAATTACTTACGCGGCGAACCTTACCTACTTGTACAGTGCTACAAGGACCTTTTGGCGCGTGAGAGCTGAATACCTATTTAATGTGACATCTATTAATTCCTGTGGTTCCTTTATTGTTTGATTTAGGTCATTTATGTATGCTCGTGTTGTAATAATATTCAATCATTATGCTTCAAAATAAAACTCAATAGGTTTAAATTCGATGCCAAAAGTTATTAGCCACACGCCAAAATATCCTTGTAGGAGTGCAGTAGGCTAACTAGGTACCTATTTTTTTTGGAGTCGATGACCAGCACTCACACATTCTCAAGGGTTTAGAGCTGTATCAACACCATGTTTACGTGTGTGTTGTGTAATGAATGGTATACACATATCTCTCTCTCTTTCCCTCTTTATTATAAGGGCGTTTTTACTGAAGTTGAAACAAATATTTATTATTTTGTTAGTGTAATTAACTTCTAAACCAAGGCCTTAGAATCATAGGGAGAACATAGGGGGGTTCCTTAGACCACAAATAACCCCTAGACTTCCGCTTCGCTTTTCCGACAAATACACGCTGTATATCTGATCATTTATTTATGTTATTTTATTTTCAATTGCATTATTTTATTACATTTATTATCAATATCTTTATATATTATATAATAAAATGTATACTGATTACTCACCTATTTATTTATTTATTACTATGTTTTCACTATATAATATCATCTGTTCACTGGAGCATTTCGATTAATCAAAGTTTGGGAATCACTTGGCGCAAACCGCACCTCGAATACAATAGCGTTTTTTTCTATATTGAGCTTAATTACCTGGCGGGAGTGAATACAATTCTTGTTTGTATTGAGCGTTATAGGCCGATATTTACGATGTTAGCTAACAATCGATTTTTAGTTAAGTATTATTTTATGCTATTACGTACATACATGCTATCATATTATAATGATTTTAATGACAACACACGCGTCTATTACTACACATGTCTAATATTGCTTGCATATACCCATAGTTACAAACTAACAGCGGTTCCAGTTTTATGCAATCACAGTAATGTGTTTTTTTTTATCTTACTAATAATAGGGTCCCAACTGTTATGAGTATTTTTGTGTTTCAACATATAAACTATGTCTGAATCGGCTCTTAACATATTTTATCAGAATGTGCGTGGATTAAGAACAAAATCTCATGTATTTTCGTCTAATCTTTTAAATAACGACTTCGATATTGTTTGTTTAACTGAGACGTGGCTAAGACAGGGGATGTTTAACGCGGAATATTTTGATCGTAGATACAATGTGTACCGGGCAGACCGGGACGACGCCGGTAGGGGCGGCGGAGCGTTAATTGCGGTACATCGAGACTTGAAGGTAGATGCTCGCGATCCTGCGCCGGCGCCGCCTGAGCTACCTAATGCCGAATTAGTTGTCATCACTCTTATTATGACGGTTTCGCACTTGTTAAGAAGATGTAGAATATACTGTGTTTACTTCCCGCATAGCCCACAACAGATTAATTCACAACTATCCTTTTTCGAATACGTATCAGATTTAAAATTGAAATACCCGAGGGATGATGTTATAATCCTGGGAGATTTTAATATTTCAAATGCATCATGGATTGAATCTACAGATAATCGCCATGCTTTGAATCTAACAGGAACGTCACTTTCTGGCAGCTTGGAGTATAATCTCCATGCGTTTTTAACTTTTAATTCGTTTAACCAATACAACAATATTTATAATCATAATAATCGACTACTAGATCTTGTTATTTCTGATGGCGGATGCATAGTGTCACATTGTGAGCCGCTAGTCCCCGTGGACTCCCATCATCCAGCCCTATCCGTTCACTTCAGCGTACCAGTGAGTAGACAATGTCTTCGACCAGCTCCCCGTAAACTTCTTCGTTTCCATGCGGGCGATTATAGTATTATTTGTACTGCACTGGCAGCTATAGACTGGGACACGGAGTTAAGAACTGCTAATATTGAATTTATGGTGGAACGATTCTATAAGCTGGTAAATGATATAATTGCCTCACATATCCCACTGAAGCGCCCTACAACATGTAGTCAAGATAAATTTCCTGTTTGGTACTCTAAAGCATTGATGAAAATTATCAAGAAAAAGTTTAAAGTACACAAGCGGTGGAAAATGTACGGTAACCTCCTTGATTATGATCTCTTCTCTTCGCTACGTCATCAACAAAAGGAGCTGCAATTAGAATGCTACTCAAGGTTCATTAGCACTGCCGAAAAAAGTATTCGTATTGATTCAAAGCATTTCTGGTCATTTCTGAAATCCAAAATGAAAACTTCAAATTTTCCCGATGAAGTTTATTTGGGGGTTAGACGATCAAGCTTGGGTGACGGGATTGCAGATTTATTTAATGATTATTTTCATGATGTTTTTGAGCCAGAAGTACTGACCAGTGATAATTTCTGCTCTGGAGCTTTACACGATCCTAATAGTTACAGTACTTTAATTAGTACAGTTAAAATTGATAGATTGGTGGTTGAAAAATATCTTAAAACAATAAATGTCTCCAAGGGCTCTGGACCTGACAATATCCACCCATTCTTCTTACGTAGATGTGCTAAAGAACTTGCTCATCCTCTTTCCCTATTATTTACGAAATCCATTAAAGTTGGCATTTTACCGTCATGCTGGAAAAGATCATTCGTTGTACCTATACACAAGAAGGGTGACAAGGCAAATGTGGAAAACTACAGGGGGATATCTAAGCTTTCTGTTATTCCTAAAATGTTTGAAAAGATCATTTATGACACCCTTTTTGCAGCTGTTAGACCTTTGATTACATGTAATCAACATGGATTCGTGGACAGAAGATCCACTGAAACAAACCTTTGCGAGCTTATAGATTATGTAGCAACTACAATGGATCAGGGTTTCCAAGTTGATGCTGTGTATACCGACTATTCCAAAGCGTTTGACAAAATTTCCCATAGACTGCTAATAAAAAAGTTGGAAGCGGTCGGTATTCATGGTGATCTGCTCAGGTGGCTGGAGTCATACTTACGGGAAAGGAGCCAAGCGGTTACGGTAAAGGGTTTTACGTCTAGTTTTAAGCCAATTACCTCTGGTGTGCCTCAGGGTTCTCACCTCGGTCCTTTGCTTTTTAATATTTTTATTAATGATGTAATTACAAATATAACAACCGCAAATATATTACTGTATGCTGATGATAAAAAGATATTTTACAAAATTAAAAATACAAGTGATTGTCTTAAGCTTCAGAATGATCTCAATGCACTAACGAAATATTGTAATAATAATCATCTAAATTTAAATATAAACAAATGTTGTGTAATAAGCTTTACCCGGAACAAAAAAAATAAAATATTGTATCCCTACTGTTTATCAAATGAAACTCTAACAAGAGTTTCAGAAGTTAAGGACCTGGGCGTCACACTTGATAGTGAGCTCCTTTTTAGAACACATATTTGCAATATAATTTCAAAGGCATATAGAATGTTAGGTTTTGTTTTAAGACAAAGTAGTGAATTTAAAAAATGGGAGACGCTGCAAATGTTATATAGTTCATACGTTCGTTCGCATCTGGAATATGCCTCCACGGTATGGAATCCTCAGTGTGCCGTATATATCAATGCTATCGAGCGTATCCAAAATAAATTTATTAAATATCTTAAATATAGACAGTTTAAAGACAAAGAGTTTGGTTTTAAGAATAATAACATGGTGTCCCTTCAAAATAGAAGAATTATAAGAGATCAGATATTTTTATTCAAAATTATCAATAATCATGTTGATTCCACATACTTGTTAAATAAAATTCAACTTAGATGTCCCAGACCTGGATCCCGAATTAGAGACTTGTTCTCAATACCCTATGCTAGAACGCAGTATGCTCAGAACAGATTCCTGCTCAGGGTTTGTAGAAAATATAACACATCATACCAAAGTTTAAACATTTTCAGTGACTCACTTACAACTTATAAAAGAAATTTAGCATCCGTAGTTACATCTAAATAAAATGAAAATATATTATTTATTTATTTATTCTCCAAGTAGCATTTTCATTTTATATACATATTTTATCCTATTATCATATACTTCATTTTATAATTTGAGAATATTTGTGTCTAAGTACGTATATATCTATATATATATACATATATATAATTATATACATATCTTATCTATGTCTACATTAATTCCTATCAAAGTTTTTTTTTTTTTATTAATAGTAAATAGTTAAATTTTGTGTGTGTAAATCATTATAATCTTTAATTAAACTTAGTGTTGTGTCTGATCACGAGTACCAAGGAAAACATAATCTATAAGCGGAAACTGTTTTGGAATATGTAAAATATCTAAGTGTTATCTAAATTATTTTCATTGATTCTGTATGTTTCCCAAATAAACAAAAATAAAATAAAATAAAATAAAGTATGGGCTGATGATGATGATGGTGATGACTTGTTTCTGACTACCAATTATTATTGCTTGGCACTTGTCTGGGTTAACAGATATACCATATCTGACAGACCAGTCATAAATTTCTTGTAAATCATTGTTGACAAGTGTCAAGATATTTTTGATCTCGTCTGGTTTGCCGGAAGCGTAAAGCTGCAGGTCATCCGCGTAAAGGTGGCAGTGAGAACGAAGAATAGGAGTCACTCCTAATCTTCGTGGATAAATAATCTGAAAAGAATAGGAGAGAGAATTCCACCCTGTGGTACCCCAGCCTTGAGTTCGCACCAGTCGGATATGTCCTGACCAGCATGCACAGCCTGCTGACGTCCACGAAGGTAGGAAGAGAACCACTTTAAGACCGAAACAGAGACCTTTAAAGTGTGTGAGAACGGCCAAGAGGATATCATAGTCCACCGCATTGAAAGCATTACTGAAGTCAATAAGCACCAATACCGTGACCATCTGCTGTTCCTTTGCCGCACGGATTTCCTCTGTGACCTTGAGAAGGGCCGTTATGTCCGAAGCCCCAAAATGCCTGAAATCTAGAATGAATGTATTTAAGGGCCTATTTCTCTTTTTGACGTCATCATCGCTGCATACAAAATCGCTTTCCTATACGTATTATCACACACACATAGACAGCTATACAAAATGTCTGTTTTGATATTAAAAGTAATTTTCGGAAAATTGGTGTACATGTCAAATGAAAAGTGTTTCGTACAAATTTCTTTTAATATTAGTTCGGGTAATACACACATTGACATGGTCTAGGAATATTTCAAACATAATTATCTAAAATCATACTAACTTTTTGTTAAGACATATACATTAAAATATACCTTATTTAATATACGATTTAATCTGATAATAATATTTTGGTTAAAATTAAACTAAAAAAAACTTAGAAGAAGAAAAACTTCAAACATTATTTTTTAAAACATCACAACCCAGGGCGTGTCTATTCTCAGCAAAAAGGGGCCCATTTCATCTGGATCCCACTTTCCAGGATGTACCCCTGCCAGTCGGCTGGAGCTTTTAGGTATGACGATAACCCCCAACCTCAACTTTGGCTCCTATATTGAGGCTACAGCCCATCGCGCAGCCAAGAAGCTGGATATCCTCTCGAAGGTGCGACGGTATTTCACACCGGGACAGTTGCTCACATTGTACCAAGCACAAGTTCGATCGTGTATGGAATACTGCTTTCATCTTTGGGATGGATCAGCAAAATACGAGCTTGAGGCTCTGGAGGCAATAGAGAGATGTGCTAGAAGACTCATAGGTGACGACAGGTTGTTTGATGATCGACTACAAAGCCTAGAACATCCCCGCAAGGTTACGTGCCTATATGTCTTCTATAGGGCGCATTTTGGAGAGTGTGCTACGGAGTTGCATAACCTAACCCCCATCGCGTTTTTGCAATAGGACAACCAGGAGAACGGCAAAAGTCATTCATACCAGGTGGATTGACCATTTACGCGAACCAAACGGTTTGCGTCCACTTTTGTAGTGCAAACCGCCAGGATGTGGAATGACTTCCCGGAGTCTGTGTTTCCTGCGCAGTACCCTCTGAAGATCTTCAAGTCGCGGGTGAATAGGTACCTTATGAACAAGTGTGCTCCATCGTCGACCACATCGCTGCTTTACACCAGGTAGGATAGTGGTCAAATGTTTTCCGTTTAAAAAAAAGCAGTTTAAAGAAAACATTTACAAAAAATAATCTATGGAGTGGCACCTAAGCCATTCCTGACACATCTGCAGCGGGTCTGGATACTCAAAACAAGGGTGTCAATTTTCTGTCTTGGAATACTGTCCCCAGTCATTATGATGAAGATGCAAGAAAATCTGGTTTTCATGCGCAATATGTTCAGGGAAATTCTGGAGAGCTCTTTTCTGAAGCATATTCTAGGCATGCTCCATTGAATCTATTAATGGAGGGGGTTAGATATCGTGCTGTTGTAACCAATTTGTAACGATACGCGCCGTATGTGGACTGGCATTGTTGTGCATTAGCTGGAAATTTGCCGTCTGTGGGGCAAGATTACAGGCTCACCTCGGCTCGTGCACCTCATCGAGGTATTTTAGAGCAGTCATATTGCCTTGTATCTAAACGAGGTCCGTTCTACCGTCAAGACAGACGAATTCCTGCCCAAACCATAATTGTGCCACCTTGATATGAATGAACTTGTTGTGGGTGCTGGAGTTTCAATCATGTTCACTGCTATTAACATTCGTTCCTGGTCAAGTGTCTACGTGACATGATTAAAATAACACCGGAGATCCGTTTGACAAAGATTTATAGAAGTTTATGGAGTTTTAATCAAGGCATAAGTTATTGGCTTAGTTTTTCTTCTTCTTCTACGATGAAGTTTTTTTTTAAAAACTACATCCAAAAGATTATTGTCAGATTAAATAGGCTATTTATTATTTCAGGTATAGGTGTCTTTTTAGATATTTAGGTTTGATTGAAATAACCCTAGAACATGTTCATGTGTGTATGTACCAGTTCAATGAATGCCTTCATCTTCAACCGCTGTTATCTACTTGCGTCAAATCGAAATCAAATTTAGCTTAAAAAATGAAAACGCCAGTGGGTAAATGCCATTTTATAGGCAATTTGCTGCTCGAACTGGTAACATCAAGAAGCTGTACAGGTGTAGCAGACGTCCAGCCGGGATGAACTGGAAGGGGCCTAGGAGTTTCAGGTGGTTGTTGGGGTTAGATTGGGTAGAACACATACTAAGAGCATCGGTAATGTAATAGGTGATAGGCGGCTATATGGTCCAATAATCCCTTTGGTACCCTACATCCCTTCGGTCGACTTATACTAAATATGAATGAATACAATGTGGTTTCATTATTTTCACGAACTGGACGATCACGAGGCTAACAGAAGTAAAGATATCCCTACCTCCCTACATACATAAATGTTAATTAAATTGTTCGTAATGTTTATTAAATTACAATTAAAGAATTCACAAGCATTATTTAAAGGATTTATTTTCTGTCTTTCTTCCAGTTGACTAAAATTCTTGGTCCGCTTTCTGCACAGAGTTAAACAAGTAGCCAGCTTAACAGCTTAAAACACTTATCGATTTCAGGTTTATCTGGCACCACAGTTTTCTAGATTGATTAAATTTTCGTTTTCGACTCTGAAAAAAAAAACGGATTATGTTAGTTACTGTATGTCACTTTACACTACAAAAAACGAAAATGGAATTGAACACGATTGTACTCCCATGCTTCATACTAAATGACATAATACTATACTACCAAAGTGAAAATATACCCGATTTTGAGGGTGACGCTTTATTGTCATATCAATTTTATTTGATATCGTTATACGTCAAAGTAAAAGAAAATGGATGTTTGTTTACAGATTTCTTTGGACTCTTTTTTTATCATCTATACAAGAAAACTACCATGAATCGTACAGAATATAATACTGTCATCAATTCCTGACAAAGAATAGTGTATGAAATATAGGTACTTACTCAGAAATATATCCAAAAAGTGCACTGCACACATGCAAATTATTTAGAGAAAAATTGGGCGTGACCGTGCTCCTAGGACGGCATCCAGCCGCGGACTGACGGGGTTGAAGTTGTCAACGCGATGGCACAACAACATTTTTGTATGAGATTTTTTGTCAGTTGAATTATTTTACAAAATTATGCATTTTTCTGACTACATTTTGAAAAAGCGCTTCTATTTGAATTTAGTTGAAGTATTGTACGACCCGTTCCACATACTCCGTAGCTCAGGGAACAGCCGTAGACCTCTGTGTTCGGCCCCGCGTTTGACCTTTTTTTGGCCAATATCGTCAAACAGGGTTCAGAATTTTCGTATTTTCGGATGAATTATGAATGATTTTTTAAAAAAGCTCTCTATTTGAATTGAGTTGAAGAAATTCTCTATCTAATGTATATCAGCATTTATCGTATACGTGTACACAGCAGCCTGTGCCAGGCCTGCAAAATAGGCAAATTCAAGAATTCCCCCTTAAAGCCTGATTTAATAAATTACTATCGATGTACAGTTGTGTCAAGAATTGACATGCGACGTTTGAACTGTCAATACGTAAACACATACTCTCCCGAAATTTAAAAATAGAAATAATAACTTTAACGACCTTATTTGATTAAATTATTTATTAAAAGCATTAAAAGTGTACATTGAGTGACGTGTTGTGTTTGACAGGGACGCACATTAACGGATCGCTACAACTAACGGCCGTTATAACTACCTACGCGGGACCGTTGAAAACAAAAACTGCTGAAAACAGCTGATTCGTGTTCACTGTACTTACGAGCGTCCAGGATGAACTGCAGAGCGGCAAGGACGAATGTGAGCCTCGGTGAACAAATTATTTGCACGAAATGTAAAGGGCACTTTCACTATAGATGTCTAAACATGACGTCAGCACACTTTCTCGCAAACAAAGCAAGTCTTATTAAGTCCTGGGAGTGTCCTGACTGTACTAATGTAAACACTTCACGACGGGTTCCTAAGAGCGACGAGACTCCAGTCCGGAGACAACACGAGACACCGCACACACTAAATATGTCCTGTGATGATATTCCTCCGAGCTCACAACACACTTCAGCTTCGTTATCAGAATTTAATTCGTTACTTAGCAACATGGAGTCGTCTCTAAACTCTAAACTCGACAGGTTTGCTAAGGATTTTCACACTTCCATTAATGCACTGAGAGTGGATGTCACGGGAACCACAGACTTCTTCGGCGCTCAGATAACAGATCTATTGAAGACCATTGACGGTATGAACGCCAGGATGAGTGCACTGGAGGCGGAGAATGGCAGGCTCAGGACGGAGCTGGCGAGCGTGATGCGGGTTCAGCAGCAGACCGATGCTTCGGGCCTTCTCGACACCATCGACCAACTGCGGAACGATCTCAACGACCGGGAGCAAGCCACGCTCCTGAACGACGTGGAGATCACCGGCGTCCCGGAGTTCGAAGGGGAGTCCTGCGGCCACATCGCCTCGGTGGTCGCCGTGAAGCTGGGTGTCGCGGGACGTGGTGAGCTGTGCGCGCGCCGGCCCGCGCTGCTGCCGGGCGAGGCGGCGCCTCGGCCGCGCCCCGTCGTGCTGCGCCTCGCCAGGCGGGCTCTGCGGGACGAGCTGCTCAGCAGCGCCGGGTGCGCCGGGGAGCCGCCCTCTCCACTGCCGACCTTAGCCTGTCGCCTCACGACCCACGTTGGGTCTACGTCAACGAGAGGCTAACCAAGGTCAACAAAAAGGTTTTCGGTCTGGCCAGGAAGGCTGGTCGCACTCATCGATGGAGGTTTGTCTGGTCTAAAGAGGGCCGAATCCACGCACGCCGAGACGTTGACTCTCCGGTACATCGCCTACAGTCTAAAAAAGACATTAAACGGGTTTTTAGTTCCACGGACATTAGCTCAAAAATACCAGGATCTTAGATTTTTCTTGCAAAAAATTATTCAAAATTTGGTACCTCTGTTGTTATTTTTTTTATTTTATCTTGCTCTGCTATTTTTGTTATTCAGTTGACTTCTTTCTGTACTCATTATTAATGCGGCCTCCTGTGGATGTTGTTGGCGTGGTATCTGCAAAACAGGTTAAATATTACAAATTAGTACAACTTAACATTATTTTGGACATTTACCGCATGCACTATCATTTAACAATTTCCACGAAACTAATACCTACTAACAACACATTATTTAAGTTATTTCGTACCAGGACATTTAATTATTTCAATGTATTTCATTATTTCATTTATTTATACTTACTTGATATTTGGACATTTTCGTTTATTATTTTTGCTGCACAATGATTATGATTAAGTACTTAAAATTGGGTTTCTTTAACGCTGGATCTTTGGGTACGAATCACGAGGAATTCCAAGTTGCGGTTGAACGCGAGTCTCCTGATATACTGGCCATTAATGAGACCTGGTTGCGAGCAGGCGAGGAGGCCCGCGCGCCCTCCCTACCTGGCTATCGGCTACGTCACGTGCCCCGGCCACGTGAGGTGCGCTCGCGTGGCGGAGGAGTAGGTTTTTATTTGAGAAGCGGTTTATCTGCACGCATCTACCCACATCTTTCGGGTCCGCCTGAGGTTGAACAAATGTGGCTGCGAATTAACATCAACTCGCAAATTATATAATAGGCACTGCGTATCGACCACCGTGGCTTAATATAGATAAGTTTCTGGTTACAATCACGGAGTCGATTACTTCTTTTAATTGTAATTATGACTATATCATTCTTACGGGCGATTTTAACATAAATCTGCTAGTTAGCGATATCGCGTCGAAAAAGCTTAAGATATTTATCCAGTCACTGAATCTTATAAATTATGTCGCGCAACCTACCCACTACACAAACCATAGCAGCACACTAATCGACGTCTTCTGCACTAACGCCCCGGTAAATAGTTGCGAAGTCTTAAGAATAGCAGAACTTGGTGGACACGCTATGATAATGACGACCTTGAAAATTAAAAAACCAAGAGCACATCAAGCGAAATTTGTTATTAGGCCGTTAAAAAGTATTGACCTGCCTCAATTTCAGTGGGACATCTCTCATATGCCCTGGTACATATTCAAAGAGGTATCAAATGTAAATAGTCTGGTATCTCTTCTGAATGAATTTACATTAGGACTGTTTAATCTGCACGCGCCATTAAAAACTATCCGCTTAAAATTTGATAACAAACCGTGGCTCACATTTGGCGTTACTGGATTTTTCAAAGGCGTTCAATTGTTTAAATTATGACCTGCTTCTTTCAAAGCTCTCATTCTACGGATTTCAACCAGGAGCAATCAAATGGTTCCAAAGCTACCTATATAACCGTTACCAACAGGTTGTTATACCTAAACCTGACGGTTCCGTAATGACCTCTAAGCTCAAAGAGGTGACCAGGGGTGTTCCCCAGGGATCGATCTTGGGACCTCTTCTGTTTGCCATTTATTCTGCTGATATCACAAATTGCATACAGTCCTGTAATTTTCACATTTATGCTGATGATTTGCAGGTTTATGCTCCTTGCGGCAAATATGACATCACAGATGCAATAACTAAAATCATAAAAGACCTGGACAGCATATCGAATTGGTGCAAAAGTAATTCGCTATTTTTAAACAACAAAAAATGCAAGGTGCTCATTATGGGGTCCAAAAAACAAAAAGAACATATTATCTCTAAAAATCCTTTCATTCACATTAAGGGTGAAAGACTTGAGCTTGTTGACGAATGTAGGAACTTGGGTATTGTTATGGATTCATCACTGACATTCGAATCACATGTGGGGGTTGTAGCTCGCGATTGCTTTTTCCGGCTAAAAACTTTATACAGCGTGAGGCAGTATCTTAGCGTTGACATCAGGATCCTTCTTTGCGAGTCCCTAATTCTGTCTAGGATAAATTATGCTCTCACTATGTACGGGTCATGCCTACGGGAGCGATCTTGGAGCCTTCTACAACGTATCCAAAATGCCTGTGCTCGTTTCTGTTATAATATTCCACGGCGTACTCATGTTACACCATTTTTAAACAGTGGAAACATGCTGAAAATAAAAAATCGACAGAAACTGTACTTTGCGACTCTCCTCTTTGGGGTTATCAACACCAGGAAACCTGCCTACCTGTACAACAAATTGGTATGGCGCAATATGCGACGCGGGCAACAGTACCGTGCAAGGGAATGTTCGAACCAGCTTTGTTGCCCGGACCACCGGACCGCTGCGTTCCGGGGTAGCTTCCGGTTCCAGGCTTCAAAGTGTTGGAACGACATTCCTCCACCACTTAAAAAGGCTAGCACAAAAGTGACTTTTAAATATAAATACAAATTAATTTTATTAACATCGCAAAAATCTATATAAATATTATGGCTCGACATTTCCTTTCTTAATTTCATTTTTTATTATTAACACACATAAATCCTATTTTACTGACATTTCCTACATTTTATTAATTACAATTATTTTTTATATTTCATATATATATATATATATAATTTTTTTAGACCACTCAGCTTTCTCTCACTTGACATGTACCTACCTACCTTCATTTAAGTTATATGACATACCTTATTTAATTATTTACTAATTTCTAATGACATAACAATTATAATATCTTTATTTATTTTACACCTCACAGCATGTCACGGGTACTGATGTAAGATCAGCGCTGGGAACGCTGTGCGTATCCACATTATTCCCAGCATGAGCTGAATCAGAGCCCTTTTGCATTTGCCACGTCCAACTCGTCTATCTTGTATCTATTTTTTATTTTGTATGTTTTTTGTTTTTGATGTGTTGTTTCTTCTCTTCTAATGTAACTTTTGTGTATGTGACAAATGCGAATAAATAAATAAATAAATAAATAAGACTATCTTTATAAATAAATAGTAAAGACTCGACAAACGTTGTCCTGTCTTAATGAATTTAAATTTAAATCTTGTGATTTTCTTATTTCATAAGAACTCAATAACAACAACAAACAGAACAAGAGAAATATTTCCAGCCCGTTCTCGATTTCATGTAACTAGCATTAAATTTATATTTCATTTTCATTTTTATTTTTCAATAAAATGTTTCACCAAAGAAATTGAAAGAAAAATTGCCCGCTTTTTAAGTAATAATAAAATAGAGAGCTTATACAAAAGGAAGCATCATGTTGATGAGGCATTCAAGTTCCTTAAAAAATTTTTTTCTGCTTTTCTAGCTCTGACCATTGATCTGCCCGATAGTTTATATGTACCCATAAGAATTAGCCGGATAACAAGAAAATATATAACCACTAGCTGTCCCGGCAAACATTTGTTTGCCATAATAAGTTACCATTGTACCCCGTGTATTGGGAGAAATACAAACAACTGATAGATGCATAAAAAATAGATAGTAGCCGATTCTCAGACCTACTGAATACGCATATAAAATTTGGTGAAAATCGGTAAGCCGTTTCGGAGGAGTATGGCAACGAAAACTGTGACACGAGAATTTTATATATTA